>CABFOQ010053119.1:10280-22640 GCA_900660455.1 Gephyroberyx darwinii
ACCTTTAATAAACACCTTTAATAAACACCTTTAATAAACACCTTTAATGAACACTTCGCTCCTCTCTTAAGGAAACACCGTCCTAGGCTTTAACGGAAATGAGCGGCTTCCTGCGAGAATCTGTCTCTCTTGGCAATTAATCTTCATTAACCCCCCTCCCCCTCACACTATTCTTCTCCCTCTCATCCCTTCTCTCCATCCTCTGATTCTCATCCTCAATTTCCTGCTCTAACCCCCCCTCACTTTCTCTGTGGCTTTGGTGAATGAGTTAGCAGAGTTAGCCACGGGAAGGAAGCTTTGGGAATCTGATGGATTAAAGCCTGGCGCCATCGGTGTGTGTGTTCTCTGGCCCTGTGTGTCTTGTTTCTACCTCCTCTGAAGGCCTGAATAATAGACGAGCTCCACGGTTTGGCAACTGAAGCACTCGTTTTGTTGTTGTTGTACCCGGTGGCAGCTGGTGCAGTTTTCTCCAGGGGGGCTGTGCCAAAAATCAAGCAAACATGTACTAAAGGTATCACACCAATATGTTTGAATTAATGAAAAAGCCTTCATATGTAATTGCTGAGCTGATGAACATTTGTTATAATGAAATTAGTTCAAATTCTTTCTAATTATCTTGTACTAAAATGTGTTATGGTGGAATCCTACCATATGCTGAATCATGTCAGGCTCTTTGACTCTTAGCTTCTCTTGCAATGTTCTTCTCTCAGAAGTTGTTTCTTTCAGTGACTTCTCTGAATCTTCTCTCTCCATGCTAGCTAGCCAATTAGCAACCATCTGTTTCGATGCTCTTCCAACTCGCGCAACGACTCATTCTGGCGCGTTTTATGTCGGACATACCGCGAGCCACATGCTCCCTGCTGCCACCCAGTGGTGGGTGGTGTGTAAATCAGCAGCATTCAGCATTCATTTGTGAAGATGATCTTGCTGAACAAAATGTTAAAGTATCATAAACTTCTGTTTGTCACAGAGCTTATTTTCTGCAATAATCCAAAATCCAATGGAAAAATCCCATTGGCTTTTTGTCGAGGGAACCAGGGCGATAAAAATACGTCATCCCTGCACCACTCTATGAGCAAAGATCCCAGGCCGGAAACGTGTCCTATCAGTAACATTTTTAATCTACATTTTATTGCAGATTATACGCGTTACTCACTATCTATACAATATTTAACTTACGAATTAAAAAATTGAAAAATCTTTTTCAAAAGTCTGGTGTGTGGTGGGGTGTGGTGGGAGTGGTGGGGCATGGATCTACACCTGCATCACAGCAATCTTGTCAGGCATCTCTCTTTTATCCCAGTTGTTAAATATTTAGTTTTAGTTATTTGTTCACAGCCAATTCTGAAATGAACCTCCACGATGGCACCAGACAGTTGCTGGGAGATGTGTGACGCAAAAGCAAAGCCTCTATTGTCATCTTCAATCCGCACATTTCAGTGTGGGCCTTCAAAAACCCACATGCCATCTTATTGTGATAAGACAAGCTCACTGACGACGTGTGCCGGCGGTGTCAAGCCGGACGAGTGAATCATGAGTATCAGTAATATCTGAGGGCTCCATTTCTCACCCTCTTCTACAATACTCATCACTTTCCATGTGTGCTTCAAATAAAACTCCAAAGATTTTGCAGACGAATGTTTGTTGGTGACTGTATTTCATCAGTTGGCGACTGGGACAAAACAAGTCGTGCGTCAAGTGTGTGTGTGTGTTCCCAGACAGCCCTCTCCTGACCCAGAGGATATTACCTCTTGCCGTGGAATGTCGTCAGATGAAACTATGAATAAAGATCAGCCGAGTGTATCTCCCCACTAGAACAGCGCCCCTGTTACTATTTCTGAAATGTCTGTCCTAGGCAGAGAGAGCGTGAGGGACAGAAAGAGAGAGAGAGAGAGAGAGAGCAAAGGGAGAGACTTAGCCGAGGCCTGTCAGTCAAAGAGAGAGATAAAAACATCAAATCCCATCAATGGTACATCTCAGTCCGGATGCTGCTGCATTCATTTAGAGCTAAACAACAATGGAGAAAAACTCTCAGCAGCAGCAGCAGCAGCCATAATATCGCTATAAAACTAGGCTTAGTCTGATATATTGGGCTGATATTGGACTTTTATTAAAAAATATGATATCAGGCAGTCAGTGGCGTCCACTTCTGATATGATGGATATGATGCGGTTTGTTTGACTACATGTTTATTGTGGAACTGATCAATAGCTGCAGAAATTAGCTTAGTGCAATTGGTTTTTGGTGGAATGGTGACATGAAATTAAAGTAAAAAGAAAAACGTCAAGTCTTCTTTGTGTTGTTTTTAGTTAAAGCTGATGTTCAAATCATTTTTAATATCAAACATCCCTTAATCAATTTAACATCATTTCTTACCTCTGTGTCTTTAAACCTGCATTCATCATTAGGTCAATCACATCATTTTGAAAATGCACCTTAAATGGAGCTGTGCTGGTCAATTAGGCGACCTTTTCTGTTACCACCTGTCAATGAATTAGGCGGACGTGATTGGTCAGCAATGAACGCGGTGATAACATCCAAATATAAATTGCAATCAAAACGTGACAATAAACTGGTATTCTGAAACATTTTGTTCAGTTAAGTTTGGGTAAGCCGCTTAAAAGAGGATAAGCGGTGATTATACCTTTAGAAGAGTTAGACCTTCGATCGGCTCAGTTTTATTTCAACGCTATAAATCACGTTGAAAATAATGCCAGCGTTTGCTTAGATGATCAACTGAAGAATTAACGAGGAGTAAATGTCAGAAATATGAGGTATTTACGTGTTTTCCAGACCAGAGAAAATAATTGTTGACGTGTGGGTTGTTCACAATAAAGTATGGCAGCTCAAGCTACATGGATCTTTTTGTAATAAGGAAAAAAGAAAAAACAATCGTACTGGTTCTCAGCAGGTACTTTTGAAAAAGAAGGGGGCGTGTCTCTGTCTGGGTGGGGGCGTGGTCATCTCTGACATCCATTTGACAACACATTGGAGATTAGCCTGCTAGCTAGCTAGCTAACGTTACACAATGGAGAGTGACGCCGGATCTTGGTGACGGAGGGTCTTTCGAGGTGGAGAATCTCTCTCTTCAATGGCTCCGCCCATCTCCAGTCAGGGGGCGGAGACAGTTCAAACCTATATGAACACTATAATAAATAAAACATTGATAATGCTAATACCCGATGGCACACAAAGATTTGAGGCTGGATGAACTCGATGCAGTGACGGGGTCAAGAGAGGACGAGATCTTGGATTGCAGAACCTGCAAAAAAAAAAAAAATTCTAGCGAAAGACAAACGCTCATTCTTTCGTTTTCAGATTCTTTATTTTCCACTGGGGCCCATGAGGCTATTGATCTCATTATATTTAAAGAGAAAGCGAGAGAACAGACTGGCTAGGTGGAGTACGGAGATTACACCAGGACTGCATACACACCCACTTACCCTGCCTCCATGGCTCCAATCTATTTCAATTGGACATGGCTGCTAAGTGTGTAGCATTCGCTCTTTCACACACTTCTCACGCTGCACAACCCATAAACAGAGTGGTGGAATGCATTCAGAATCGGCACACACACACACACACACACACACACACACACACACGCTGCATGCACAGGTATGCAGAGCCCATACTTAATGCCCACACTCGTATATAGGCGTGCACGCTCACACACACACACACACACACACACACACACAAGCCTACAGCAGACAGAAATCCAGACTATCCCCCCACACACCAGCTGTTTACTTCTGTCATGAGTAATAAAAACAACACGAGTCAGTTTGAGAAGAGCATTTGTGAGAGAAATCTAAAACTATGAAACTCCATATGGTCCCTCTGTCTCTGTCTGTCTCTATCCATCAGCGTTTTCTCCTCTCTCTCTCTATTTTTTCTTTCTTTCTCTCTCTCTGCGGATAAAATGCAGCGCCGTATGGGCTCGGCTGAAAAGATGACAGATCGCTCCAGACGCCGGCAAACGGTGTAATGCTCATGGACTCAAAAGAGTCAAATTTCCAGCTTTGAAACGCAACTCGGGAGGAATTAAGGCGAGAGAGAGAAAGAGGAGGGGGGGAGAGACCCTGAGAGAGGGAGGAGAGCGAGGGACAGCGGATAAGAGGGACGTTTATTGCATTTTTTCCCTCCCATTACGGCGTGTCACACCTTTAACAAGGCGCTATCACAATATGCTACAAGCTTTCAATTCCTGCTTGACTCTCTGTCTTGATTCACAAAATAAAGTTAAAGAAAGAGGAAAAGTCATTGAAATGCAAAGTACACCCATCTTTTTTTTTTTTCTCTCTTCCTCCCCTCCCCTCAGTCCATTCAAGCAGCGATGACTCTAAGCGGAGTCGCGCACCAGCCTGAGCCGCAGGAGGAAAAGCAGCACCAGTGCTCGAGAGGGAAGAGACTGTTATAGAAATGTAACACATTGCCATCTGCAGGCAAGTCAAATCACGCACACGCGCACACACACACACACACGCAAGCAAGCAAGCAAGCAAATAAGCCCGCTGAGAGCGAAACAAACTTGTCTAATTTAATCAGAAAACTCATCATTGAAAATAAATTGCACTCGTGAACTTGTTTATTATTCATTCATTCATTGTTGAGGCCGGACAAGCTGTTATTTTACAGCGAGCAGAAATAAATATGTGCTCAGGGAGTGCAGCTCGGGAGTGTGAACTCTGGGAACTATCTACTGATGTCTGAGTTACAGAGTGTGTCGTTGGCTTTCAGGCCTCGAGGAAATACTCCTAAAGGGGGGTCAGCTTTTTTTTTTATTCTCTGTGTAAACAGGAGAAGATGAAAATATGAAAAATAAAACGTAGACTGTTACTTAGAGTTGTTGCTAGCAGTCACTTACTCACTTGGGTTACTACCTAATATGTGCTATGTAGTGTCACGTACAGATTTAATACACATACATACACACACAATTACACACCATATGGAAACCGCCCACACACACACACACACACACACAAGCACACACATGCACCTTAACCCGCAGTGTGCAACCGGCTCTGTCAGCTAACCCTCGCCCTCATCATAAGAGGAGAGAGAGAGAGAGAGGACATAGGAAGGTAGAAAAGAGAGAGAAGAGAGTACACAATAACGCTAACAGTAGTTAGGGTTAGACTGATATGGGTTATTAAAGGCCGATGCCAATATTTTTGGATTGAAGTTGCTTATAGTTTTGTTTCTTTAAATTCTTGTCAATTTCATGCACAACAATTCCAAGTATTCAGTGTTTCCCCCCAGATTGTATCCTTGTCATGGTGGAAAAGCCTCTGAAACAGCATTCAGACCACCATGAGACACTAAAACTCTCCACTGAAACCCAGGATGATAAAATTCTTTTAGGTTAGGCAACTTTTCTAAGATAGGGTGACCCGCATCCCTGTTGAATGGAGAAAAACGGGAAACTGGGATACATTATGGCTTTTACATGGAGAATTAATTCACAAAAACATTATTGAACATCATTGAATTAAATGAATAAATAAAATGTGCAAATAAAAATTTCATTGCAGGTTTTACAGGTTTTATGCAGCTGTGGTCATAGAGGAACCATCATATCGTCAATGGATGACATGGCTGGCTGATATGCGATATTTAACAAAAGGCCAGCCTGATATATTGGTCTAACATACTTACAAATACAAATAATAAACATGAACAATAAATAAAGAAGAAAAAATCAGATACTAAAGGGCGAATGCATAGAATTATTTAAAAAAGAATAAAACCAAATAAAATAAAGTCCAAAGAAAAGAAAGAAGGCGGGCGAGAGGAGAGAAAATTAGGAGAGGAAAGGATGAAGAGGGAGTCTTAAGAGGTAGATGATGATGATGATGGTGATGATGATGAGGGTAGATGAAAGGATGAGGAACTGGAGCTGGTGGCCAGGCTCGGTTGCGGCAGCTGTTTGTTGCAATCACAGTTATTAGCGTGCTTCCTCTCGCGGTCTCCACTCCAAGGCGGCCGGTCGGTTTAGTCTGCTGCTGATTACACACATCACCGACGCACAACCACCGCCTGCCTAATCACCGGTGGCACCGTCGAGTAGCTAGACTTTCAAATTGTGTGTTTGTGTGAAGGCACGCTGTGTGCATCTGTGACTTTGTTGTGTTAAAGGCGAACGGCTTAACCGGTCGCAACGGTAAGAATGCGAGGCTGTGTGTTCGGGTCAGACCGGTATGTTGGTTTGCCTTTTATTCACATTCAGATATCAGTGTCGTCCCCCTCTGATCAGATGGATATGATGCAGTTTAATTACATATTTATTGTGTCGAATTGCCCTTAACCTGAATTTATTCTAATGTGACATTTTGATGGGATTCCAGTTTTTCTTCACCACCATCCTGGGTTTTAATGGAGAGCTTTCGCGTCCCATGGTGTAAATGAGGGTTTTCCACCCTGGCAAGAATACAATTCTGCTGGAAACTCTGAATATTTGTCATTTTTTTGGCATGAAAATTGTCAAATTTAAAGAAATTGAATATTGGCACAAAATATCGGCCAATTGCTGGCAGCTTCAATCTAAAAATATTGGTGTCGGCCTTCAAAAACCTGTATCAGTCTGGGGTCAGGATTTCAGTCAACATGCAGAAAACCATGTATGTGTGTAGCAGCTTCAATCCTATAATATCAGTAATACCATCTGCTTATAACCCCACATGGTCTAACTGACAAAAATGGACATTTCATATACAAATAGTAACACAATGACAATCACACTCTAGCCTGCACACACTCCAACCACCTAAAGTGGTTGTATTTGTCTTATTTCATTATATTTTCCTCTATTCTTTTCCTAATAATTCATCTGTTTGCATGCATTGTCACTGTTTATTCCCTCTGACACTAATCCACCCAGAAAACAACTCCCAGTCCGGCAAATGCATTTTCTTTGTAGCTGCGTTGCGGTGCCATCCCAACATCGACTCACACGGCCACAAAGGTTGCACGGATCCAGATGCGCGCTGTGTGATTATGTGTGTGTGTGTGTGTGGCAGCGGTTTGTACAGTAAAGTGTGTGAACTGTGAGTGAACTCTGTAGTGAGCGGTGAGAGTCCTCGATGCCTATAGGGAAGGAAACGAGAGAGAGGAGGCAGAGAGGCTCCTCTGGAGATAAGACTCTGAGAATTAATCCTCTTGATGAAGCCTCAGCCTTAGCCCCGCTCTGTTTATCTGCCATTCAAAGGCCCCAACAGGACTGGATGGGTACATGGAAAATAGATTAGGCTTCTCCTGTCTAGACACCACACACACACATACACAAACACATTGCGACAACTGTTGATAAGGCAGATGACAAAGCATGGTATCAATGAAAATAAAGAATGCCATTTTAAAGGACAATACAACAATTTTTGCTGTGTGGGTCCCACAGTAACCTGAATTGACTCTCATGCGACAAGTAGGTATGCATGAATACATTTTATGAAAAGGTTATCCATTTGAGAGTGATAAAACCTTTTGTTCCGCTGCCCTGGTCATCTGTGGAAACGGTAAAGAGAAAAGAGTCTGAGGATGTCAGCAAATCTATTATCACCAAACAGAAGCGTTCACCGGGCTGTAAGGCTGTTTACACAGTTCGCAGTTTTGCTCATGGAATTGCTAAGACAGGACGTGGTGGCAAGAGGAAACTTGATCTCAGGTGTCATCAAAAGTTGGAGCAAGCCATTGAAAAACACCTCGCATCACATCCAAAGATCTCAAGGCTGTCCTGGAGAGGTCTGGGGTCATGGTTGCAGCCTGTACCATATGCTGGACAGTGAACCAACAAGGGCTTTACGGCTGGAGGAAGACCTCACTGCTGAAGGAGAAACACCAGAAGGCCTGATTGATCTCAAGACCCACCTGGACAAATGTTCTGTGGATCGATGTCCAGCACCCACGTCCCAGATCAGCCAGGGTCCAGCACCCACGTCCCAGATCAGCCAGGGTCCAGCACCCACGTCCCAGATCAGCCAGGGTCCAGCACCAACGTCCCAGATCAGCCAGGGTTCAGCTGTACTGTTATGGTCTAGAGGTCCTCCAAGGCTGGTATCATCAGTAAAAACCTAGACTGAGTCTAAGCTAATGCAACAAAACTGAGTCGATCCCAAACCAGACAAAACTAAAGGCGTCAAAAGATTACAGAGTATAGAATCATATGACATTTTTAAACTGGTTGGTCATATGATTGAACAATAGGTAGGTTGTAAGTCATCATTGCCAAAGGCGGTATTAGAAAAGGGTGCCAATAACTTAACAATTTTGAAACCATGAAAGTTTTTTTTTAAATATCTGTATTCTTCTTGTTTGATCTTGTGCTGCTAAATAAAACAGATTAACGTGTGAAGACCAAACGTTGTTTCAATTTCCAATTATTTCAGAAGAGATTGTGCATTATCTGCATCATAGTGTCAGGGTGCCAATAATCTGTACATCCATTTGGCATAAACTGGTTGTCATGGTAAAGGCTTGTCATTCATTAAATTTGAATTCCAGCAGTCACAGTAGGTCATGCGTTTTCATTTGTCTGTCTGTTCACAGCCATTTATAGAAATACATTTCAGTCAAATTCCACTATTTGCAATCAATTCAGAGGCAATTCTGTTACGGTAAATGAAAGAGATGGAGGAGGGAATGTGTCTATTACAGCTGATTTGGTGCTGAATGAGCTCCATATGTATTTACTGTCTGCGTTGGTATACAATATGTGTCTGCGTGTGTGTCTGTGTGTATTTGTGTGTGTTGCAGGTGCGTGTGGATGTGCACATGAGATTGCAAGCAAGAGAAAGGTAGAGAGGGAGAGGGAGAGAGATGGGGAGGGAGACAAAGACAATAGATAGAGAGAGAGAATTGGAAAAACAGCAGTGTGTGTGTGTGTGTGTGTGTGTGTTTGAGACAGCTGTGTGATGATAGATGGACTGATAGCTGATCTAGCTGAGCTTACACCCTCTAATTAGTTTTTAATTGACAGCCATTAAAGATCCCCATTCCCAATCCTGATTATCTGTTGCACAGAGCAAAGATCTAACCCCCCCTTCACCCCCCCACCCTCCACTTTCTCTCTTATTCATCATCTCCTGTGTGCATCATTCCTTTGTGTTGCTACGTTGTGTTGTAAGAGCTGATACTCTTAACCAGAGCGACAGTGGTGTAAGCTTCAGGTGAGGCACCACAGGGGAACAGGAAAAAAAGATTCTCTCATCCTGTCAGAATGAAATTTTAAATGTTTAACATGGACACACATTTTGTATTATGACGTTTTTTTGTTTGGATGTTAACATAATTAAACCTAATGGAACGTGCACATTTGTGTATTTTTCTGTTTAATTCTGATAAATAACTAAATCATGGTCATTTACAGTATGTAGGGTTTTGCAAAAAAAACCAAACGTTTTTCTTTTTTCTTTTTACAAAATACTATATGTCTTGGCAAAAATCTCTTACATGCTATTTTTTCATGTAAAATTCCCCCAAAAATAGAAACTATCAAAAGTCTCTCTAAATTACCAGCTGCTTTTGTTAAGAAGCAGCAGGTGGTGACCACATTTACAATTGCAGTTGAAAAAAAGTGGCTAATTTTGGGTTTGGTGTACTTGACTCTGGTATAAAAACATATCAAGTAACTATTTGTAGTTGTTTTGTATATTTTATGAAACTAAGGCAGTTATAATGTTAAAATTAACCAGTTCAGCCAAAATCCCCTTTTCACCCGTGTTGTCTTAAATGCAAAGCGTAGTCCAGTAGCGCGGTGAGCCAAGCATCAGAGCCACAGAGCCCTGAGTGTCCATATAGGATGATGATGCACGAGACAAGTGCTGGGAAAAGAGATCAAATAAGAGGTAAGGAGAAAGGTAGAAGAGATTTATTTTTGAGAGCAATTAGACAGAGTAAAGGACAAGGCATGTGATTGAGTTGAAGAAGGCAACGTGAGGTACTTCTGGAAGAGATGAGTACCGCCTACGATGGTTGGGAGACGGGGAGAGGTTGCTGTTCAGACTGGAGTAGGAGCGTCAGTCCACCATTTGGGGAATGGTGGGAGAAGAGTCTGACTGGTGTGATGAACAGGTCAGGTAAGGATTTCCATTATGACAACGTCCACAGTTATTCAGCCTTCATCATCCTCATCACACTATTATTCTGACGGTATGAAAGAAATCATGAGCGAAAATTGTTTCTATAGAGTGTGATGGTGCTCACTTGATCAATGGAAAAAATGTGGATATTTAAGTGTTGAATAGAACTATGAAGAATAAGATGGAGAGACATTCACACTTTGGGCACCAAGGCCCTCTAGTCCATTATGGTGGTGCAAATAGAGATATTTTGTGTGGAGAAAATTTCCGTTTACTCTCCAAGTTGCAGGACTTTACAGCCCACCTTTTGAGGAAATGTCACAGCAGGATGAAGCCATTGCATTTACAGTGCTGGAGAAATTTAACAACCAGTGGAGTGGTCCTGTGACCATTGTTGAGTGGGCAGTAGTGGCAGAATGCAGAGTATGGGTGGACCATGACCTTGAGGTATGGGGGTGTAGGGATGGACCATGGCCTGGAGCTATGGGGGTGTAGGGTTGGACCATGGCCTGGAGCTATGGGGGTGTAGGGCTGGACCATGGCCTGGAGCTATGGGGGTGTAGGGCTGGACCATGGCCTGGAGCTATGGGGGTGTAGGGCTGGACCATGGCCTGGAGCTATGGGGGTGTAGGGCTGGACCATGGCCTGGAGGTATGGGGATGTAGGGTTGGACCATAGCTTGGCATGGGAAGACGATGGGCAGCATTCTGGGTAAGTTGTAGGAACGGAAAAGAGTGTTTGGGGAGGTCTGCTCAGGAAGCTGCAGTGGTGCTGAAGGGAGAAGATAAAAGTTTGGAGAAGGAGCTAGCAGATTCCCTGGCGAGGAGCACTTTCCTTGATACAGCAGGTACAAAAATGTTACTGTTACATTCACAAAGTACAGCTCCTTTCTCTTTGTCTGCTTCCCTGCAGTCTGTCGTTCACTTTATTCTGCTGTAGACTGCCCCAGTATTACCCAGTGCTCTTTTATCCACTCTTACATGTGCAGTGTCTCTGAGTTTGTGATGTGCTCGTTCTATCACTTTTGTAATCTACATTTGTGTCTGTTGTTTCTTGAAAGGCAGTTTGTGACAATCCGGTTGGTTAAAGGCGCTCTATAAATAAATCTGACTTTACTACATTAGTCCTGCGCGTCCTTGTACATGCGTATGTTTGCTTGTCGTTTTATTCTGACTGAAAATAAAAAAGATGTGCAATTAAAATGCAAAGTTTGGGCGTGACAGAACGCTAAGCGTCGACAGGATCAAGTCATTTACAGTCGTGTGTTCTTCTGCGGGGTGTCACTATCTGCACGGGTATGGGCGCACAGCCTGCCAAGCTTCCTATGTCACAGGCTTATACGCCTGGAGTTGCTGTCTATGTTTAGGCATGAGGCTGGCTATTCAAAGAAAGTGTTGCCATGATCCGGAGGAAAGTAGGCACCTACCCACGCACCAATCCATAGATGCTGACTAGGGTGAGAGCAATATATTGGTTTGCCGATATTGGCCGTTTATTAAAAAACAGCTCCGTGTCATCGACATCGATATGAGGCTCCAGCGGCTTCAGGGGTGTCAGTCTGGAAAACCCTAGTTTGGCTTTGTATGGCTTTCAATGGAGAGTTTTAGTGCCCTGTGGTCTAAATGCTGTTTCAAAGGCTTTTCCACCCTGACGAGAATAATATTATGGGAGAAACAGTGAATGCTTGTAATTTTGACATGAAAAAAGATAACAAATATTGGCACAAAATATCAGCTATCGGCAGCTTCAATCTGAAAATATCAGTATCAGGTTTCAAAAACCCATATCGGTCTGTCCTTACTACTCGGGTCATGGAGTTCAGTTAACAGGCAGAAAACCACATAAGATTTCAAGTATGAAAATTCAATTTTTGGCATAAAATATATTAGGTTGAATCCAAAAACATCAGTATCGGCCTTCAAAAACCCATATCGGTCAAACCCAAATATGGACATGTTGAAACATTAACACGTGGGCACAGCAAAAAAAACACACACACACACTAAATGCATTGTGATAATCAGGCAGACACACTGACACACTACAGACACACACACACACACACACAGTTTCATGGAATGATGTGCCTGAGGCCATATTGTATCCTCCTCTGCAGTGTAAAGTAGTGTGAGGCTGTGGTATCGAGCCGCAGGCTATCAAAGCATCTGTTTATTGTCTGCAGTCCCGGTCGCCGTGAGATCAAAGAGGATGTGAACCCGGTGTGACCGGCCGGCTTCCCCCTCGTCCACCGGGCAATACAGGACGCCATCAGCACTGA
>CABFOQ010053120.1:0-22112 GCA_900660455.1 Gephyroberyx darwinii
ACCTCACCTGGACTCACCACACGGACACAACAGTGAGGACGGCCCGCCAACGCCTCTTCTTCCTGAGGAGGCTAAAAAAGGTTGCCGTGTCCCCCAACATCCTTACAAACTTTCTTACATTCTCTCTGGCTGCATCACTTCTTGGAACGGCAGCTGCTCTGCCCAGGACCGCAAGGCCCTACAAAGGGTGGGCAGGGTGCTACCCACCCTGGACAACATCTACCTCACCCGATGCCTGAGAAAGGCCAATAAAATCATTAAGGACCCCAGCCACCCAGCACACTCATTTTTCACCCTGCTACCGTCTGGCAGACGGTACAGGAGCGGTCAGTCACGCACTTCACGACTGAAGGACAGTTTCTACTTACAGGCCATCAGGCTACTGAACCGCTGAACTATACCTCATACCCTTGCCACTTTATGTACAATACTTATATGCAATGCACATGCACTTTATACCTGCACATCTGTATCTACACATCCCTAGATCACTCATGATTGTCAAACCTGCTGCTTTTCATATCCATACATTCTCTTTCTATTCTAGTTTAGCCCTTAATCTGTCTTATTGCTACTTTTATCTTTTTTATATACTAGATGTGTGATTTATGTGTACCTACCATGTTGGAACGTGCCTCGTCTAAAACATTTCATTGTACAGTATGACTGTAAGTGATGCTGCACATTTGACAATAAATGACTTGAACTTGAACTGGCTGACCATGCATACTGAACTATTCCACTGAACTAGATACACAGAACTATATGGTCCACACTATATTTTGTCCTGTCATCTAGTGCTTGCCCAGCCGTCCTCGTGGAGGATGCCTCTGGGAATTGCCCCGCTCAAGGTTTCTATCATTTATTTTCTCTTAGAGGGTTTATCCGAGATTTTTTCCTTGTCTTCATAGAGGCCTTAGGCTGGTGGCGCCAGGCATGTTAGGATACCATAGGTAGATTATGTAGGCTTGTTATGTCCTCCTCTCTGTTAAATCCGCCTCTTCAAAAGTCCCCTTCAACTGTTACTGTTTTCATAGGCATTTGTTCTGATTGTATTCTGTAAACATCATAATTGCTATAATTTGATAATTGACAACTGATTGTGTCATAAATCTGGTTCAGTGTCCGTCCGGCGTATGGTATGGGCTGAAACCATTACCCCAGACCTCTACAGGTCAGCCTTGAGATCTTTGGATGTCATGAGGTGTTTTTTCAATGGCTTGCACCTACCTCTTAGCCAAGCTCTGTGTCGCCTCTTGACTAACAAGCAGGAACAATGCTGTATAGCAGTAGAGTAATGAATGTAATGTAATGAATTTCATGACCCTCGTGCCACCATCCACGGCAATGAGATAAACATGTCAATGTGTTCCACTACATGCAACGTCTCTTTCTGGTAATATATTTTGTGATATTTTAGTAATCTTACTGATATTTTAGGCTATAAATATTTTATGAATTTAGACTCCTTTCTGGGAATATTTGTTTACCAGGCTTTTATTGCGGACCGGCCTTTATTTATGTACACACACAACATTCCCCAGTTATGGCTGGGACTATTTGATACCTCCTGTTTATTAGAAGGCAGTAATGCTGAGAGAATGGCTATCATTGAAGGTTTTTTATGTTTTGGGATGTATTCAAATTCATCCAGATATGGTGATGATTAAGTGTTTTATTTATTTTTTTCCCCCCGGATGTTCTTGAGGCATATTGATCTATAGAACGCGACAGCAGATATTGAGAATCACTGTGGGTAGAGACGGCATCTGTTTACCTGGCTGCTGTCATTATTGGCCAGGCTCAATCCCACGCTGCCCCCCACTGTTCCCCCTTCATCTGTAATTGCCCTTTAGTAGGCGCTCATACTTGCAAATCAGCCATAATTGCTGCTCAGCGGTGCAGTTTCTGTGCATGACAGGATTAATCTTTTCCACGACTGCGTGAGTTTTCTTTTTTTTGTTTTTCAACACTGACATGGACATATAAGGCATCTGTGTTTTTTGTCAGTCCCTGTTGGATCAGCACTTGATCTGTTCCTTCAAGGCAGGGATGATTCTAACACTGGATGATCGGTTTCATATGGTAAAAAAAGACTGCAAATTTCCTGGTTAACGTCCCAACGATTTTGCAGACTAGTAATAATCTGTTAATGTCTACAAATTTGGCGTAACAATCTGATTGGTATGTTATTTACAATATTACAGCTAAATTGAATTGTAACTGTGTAGAATTTGTATATTCTGAATAACTTAAAATATATATATATAGATATAAAATATGTTTCTTTTTGATTTCATTAATTATTTTCATCACCATCACACAATTTCAGAACTGAACGTTTTTGGTGTTGTCTTTTCCTGTCACACAGTGGCTATATAAAGTATTTCCCCCTAAAATCTATGCAAAATATTCTTTTCTATTCACAGTTAACCAGAAATTCAAGAAATGTCAAGTATAAAATTCCAATAACAGCAAAATCTAGTTTGCACCCTCGTTACTCACTGGGAAAAACATTTCAGAACATATATTTTCATTCTTCATCTTTAGGAAATGGACATCTTAAATATGTTTGCTAAAATTTCTGTAATTTTACCTTTCTTGCTAGCAGGTTTTATGCCATTATTACTGCACTTTCTCTTCTCTAATAATTTTACTATGGAATTCAATGAAGACTCATTGGTCCACTGTCTGTACTTTTATATCTAGTCTTGGAGGGATGCTAGTTAGTTTTATCTTTGAAACCACTGGAACTGGTATGAAATCCGGTATCCCACCCTACACCATAAAATTCCATTAACATGTATTGAAGCGACCTGGTAAAAAAAATAAAAACAATTAAAGCATTTTTATAGAGCAAATGTACTCAAAATGTCTTACTATTACCTAAATATTTTAGGAAATGTTTTAGTCCGTATACACCAAGTGAGTCGAGCTGGTAAATTTTGCAAATTAGATTTTTTTTGTTGGAACAACATAAATTTCTAGAATTTCCATTCCACTTTGGTAGAAAATATTTCTTTGCATAAATTCTAGACTAAAAATCCCAAATAAAAGCATTTTAAAACAAATTTTCTATCACACAGGGTGGAAAATGCCATGGGGGTGAATGTTTTCATCTGACCATGTGATCTGATTGGAGAGTGTATTTCCTGCAGCCGCAAGACCAATTTGATTGGAATTCGCCACTGCATTCTTGACAGTGAGGGATTGGACGGGTTATTTTCACAGGCAGCCATTCTCATATAAAATTTTCTAGATTTAGATAAATATCCTCTTTGGAGGAGGGAGCAATGTAGGATCTGTCGGTAATGGAAGTGCCCCTCCTTAGTTTTAGTCTCATATGCCCAGCTTTGTATTGAAGTAGACATGCCTTATGTAAGTGTTACATTTATTCCTTTGATGTTTATCCCTCTACAATCTTAGCATCATCCTCCTTGAGCTTGTTTGGGAGGCTTATCCTCACATTAATACTGTCAGCCAGGGTTCCCACTGGGCATGAAATTCCTGGAATATCATGGAATTTAGAAAGGTGTATTCCGGAATACGGAAAGTGAGGGAATTTTATAAATCCTGGGGAATATCAGAATTTTACAAATTGCTCACTTTACTGGAATATAGCAAAATGTATTTTCCAACTTGTTTCACACATTTATTCAAGTCAAGTCGAGTTGAGTTTATTGTCATTTCAGCCATACATGTGTGCTCCATACAACCAAACGAAATGTTGTTCCTCACAGGACCAAGATGCAAAAAAACAGAACATAAGACATGAATTATTGCATTAACTGGTGGTTTTCAGCCCAAGTGGAGTGAAAACTAGACTTTAGAAAAACAACATTAACAAACCAGGAAGGAAGGAAGCATTTTTAGGTCATGGAAGCACTCTGACTAATGCAAAGTTGGGAAGTGGAACTGTTTTGCTGTAATTATGCTGTGACAAAACACAATGAATAATGATCATCTTGACGCAGTCAACTGCTAATCTTTTATCTTATATTATAGATAAGGGTTAGACCGATATTGGCTGATATTGGCCTTTTTATGAAGTATCAGATATCAGCCAGTCATTTTATCCACTGATACGGTGGAGGTCCCACCTTGACCACAGCTACATACAAACAGTCTGAAACCTGCAATGAAATTTTCTTTACTTTGCCTGTTTAATTTGCTCATTTAATTGTCATCCTTCCTTAAGCCGCTGTTAACCCTGAAATAATTTTATTTTGGGTTTCAATGGAGGGTTTTATGTCCCATGATGGTCTAAATGCAGTTTCAGAGACGTTTAAAACCCGACAACAGCACAATTCTGGGGGGAAACACTGAATACTACTAATTCTTTTATATAGAAAAGGTCAAATTTATAGATATTGAATACCTGCGCAAAATATCTGCTCTTGGTATGGGTAAAATATCCGTGCAGGCCTTCAAAAACTCTTATCAGTCAAACCCTATTTTATATATATACTTTTGTTGCTTTAGGAAGACTGCTGGTTGGCAACTAGGGATACACAGCATTTCAAGACATAATCTACCTGCACACAAAGTAATTGGCAGTGTGTGACGTAAAGCTGAACAGCACTTCAGCCTCCGCAGTCTCCCCACAACCACCTCTTGCCTTTCCAATGTTGTTATGATCTTCTAAAAAGGACTGCAGCATGGCCAGATCAGGTTAAGCCTAGAGCCAACCACCAGTCTCAAATGAATAACTCAACTCACAAATGATAAGGCAGCAGCCCTGGGCTATAAAAAGGGTATCCACATGTCCTTAAAAAGTCACAAATTATCTAAATTCTAAGTATTAATCCAATTAATCCAACATGGAATCCAATTCTTATTGTTTTCAATATGCAAGGACAGGTTTGTCCACTCTTAGATTAATATAGAACAGGGTTACGAGTACAATATGCATCCTATCTGCTTTGCCAAACACAATTGGAATTCATGTCCCTTAACAATTTCCTTCCCTTCTTAATTTTCTGGTTTTATACGCTCATTTATAGTTTCAGAACTATCTGTCTGTTCAGTACAGAAACGGTCTGTTTTGGCCAACATTGTTTCTTTATTTTGTTTTTTTAAATTGGTCTTAAATTCAATTCCAGTTAGCCTTAAAAAGCTCTTAAAAAGTCTTCAATTTGGCTTTCTGAGTTGTTTATTTTTAATGGATGAAATATCATCCATTAAGGTGCATTCTGGATGAACTGCTTTCACCGTCATCCAGGTTTCTTTGTTTTAACTTTAACCCTGCTAGGCTCCCATCAGAACAGATCAGGGCCATCCTTCAGCCTCCAGTGACTCAGCCCCTCCCTTGCTTGCCAGCTTGTATAGATCATCTGCTTATTCATGGCCAGCCCTAACTCAATCACTGCTTTCCACCAGAACCATGACAAATGACAGCAGGGGAAATTACAATCGTTTGTCTCAGTTTCCCCACATCGTCTCAATCTTCCTTTCTCTCTGAGACCAGGACACCTCTACCATCTTCATCCTCCTTGTCCTCCTCCTTGTCCTCCTCCTCTCTTTATCCCTGGTCATACCACATTTGATTCCGATAAGCTGACAGTCTCCGCCAAGCATGGTTTAATTGCAGAGATTTGCATATACCATTGATCATCAGCATACAATGAAGGACTTGCATATGTCTCGCTGCTGTACATGTGCTGTCATTTTGACAGACCTGCCAGACACAAAGCAGGCACCTCCGCATCACAACAGGTGCGTTGTGGGATACGTGACTTGGGCCCAGTGTGCCGTGACAGTTATTGAAGCAGCTGGTAAACTCCAGGGGTGGAAAATTAGCTTAAATTGCCTTCCTGCACAATTGTCACGTACGATTTTAGTCTTTCGTCAGAACACTGAGTGTGGAGACAGATGTCAGTCTTTATTTTTCACCTCTCTTTGACAGTTTATTGTCATTTTTTGCTGACAATATGCAAGTTCTCCATTTTCACACCATGAGACCATGAGAAAAAATGCTAATCATAATATGAAAAATCATGTTCACTTATAACATTCATGGGGACTTATGTGTAAGCTGATGAAATTGTGTCTTCAGAATCAGTTCAAGGTTAAGGGCTTCTCATAGACAACCAGTGTAGTATCAATTCTACAATAAATATGTGATCAACAAATGGCATCAAATTCATTATATCCGACAACACTGACAATCAGATATCCAGTTTTTTAATAAAAGCCCAGAATGAGCAAATTGATCAATTACTATGTATTAGTATTTCAGTATTTTAGCAGTTAGCTGTCAGTGTGATCGCCCTTAATGGTCTTTATCATGCACCTACTGCTGTTTTCCTCTTGTTTAAAGGGTACACAATTGTCTGATTATTGATTGATTTGTGGTAGATAACAATTAAGTTATATATACTAGATGTTTTATATAACCAGTAAAATAGATCACCATCACTTTCAGTTTTCAATGTTCAGTTTTCTCTCTGTGTGTGTGTGTGTGTGTGTTTTAGACGGAGGTCATCAAGGGGCCATGTGGCAGCGTTGGGATGACGTTCAGGCACGTCCCTGCCAGCGAGGGGGATGCAGTTCATGTCAGCATCGAGACAGTCACCCCTAACTCCCCCGCTGCCTTGGCAGAACTTCAGAGGGGTGATCGCCTCATTGCCATCGGAGGTCTGAGACATGTTAATTCACCCACAGTTCATAAGCAAAATAGCACTGATTAGCTGATTATTTTTGACCGTTGTGGATGGGTTTCAAACTTTATAAACTATATATTCCCAATTCCTAGGACCAGAGAATCAGGGTCTATATAATTACATATCCTTAATATAATGCATGTATATAACAGGAAACTTATGAACAATCAATTAACTGTGCTTGATCAGGTAGTCAATATATAGAGATATAAAGTTTTATTATTTATACATCATAAATCAGTTTGCACTGCTTATTTGAAAACTAATCTCCTATTTTGTCTCTCTTGACAGGTGTCAAAGTGACATCCTCCGTCCAAGTGCCCAAACTGCTGAAGCAGGCTGGAGACAGGGTGGTGGTACTGTATGAAAGACCAGTGCGTCACCAGAGTCCCTCCATAGGAGGCCTGGGGCCACTCCAGGAAGGGCACGTAGAGGAGCCTGTTTTTGTTTCCCATCCGGGGGGCTACGAGGAAGACCCGGCCCCCATCACCACCCTTTCCGATATATCTGACAGCAAAGACATGGACTCTGAGTTTGAAGAGTTGATTGTGGACTCCAAGCCAAGCCAGACTAGTGGCCCAAGCGGCAGTACCACCAACCATACTGAGACCAAGGAGGATTTCTTATTGACAGTAAACCAAAGCCCCAAAAGGACTGTGGCCAACCTGGCTTCTAAACCCCTTGGCACCATATCACCCATCCTCAACCGTAAACTAAATTTGGTCGGCCTCCAGTCGCCTCTAAAGCCCCAACCCAAAGACTCACCAAAGCCCTCACCACATAAGAACAGTGGCGATCCAGGGGAGGGTCTGCAGCGCCCCTCCATCCCTCCTCCACCTCCTCCCTCTCGTCCCCCAGTGCCCCCAAGACCTCAAATAAAGTTAACGTCAGCCTCTTCTGAAAGGAGTCTTCTGGAAGGCTCTGATACTACTACAACTACTAATGCTACTTTTTCTACTACCACCACTACCACCATTATCACTTCTGCTACTGAGAAATCCCCAGAAAAGGCTCCTCTCACTGGAGCCAATGGGGACAAGGCCAGTACTGATAAGACACTTGTCAAACAGCATGAGCTGAAGCCATCTATCAAACCAGCAGAGTGCTGTGATGAGCTGCCAGTTCCCTCCGTTGTGCCCAGCAGTGGCAAGCCTGACCAGGCCAAGGACAAAGCTTCAGAGAGCTCCTGCAGCACACGGGACAGTCTGGAGGACCACTCCCTTTGGGAATCCTCGGAGACCATGTTCCGTAACCAGACTGCACGCTGGTCCAAGGCCTCTGTGGTGTTTGAGGTGGAGAGCATACATAAATACCTTAATGTGGCCTTGTGGTGCAAAGACCCCTTTAAGCTGGGCAGTTTGCTGTGCCTGGGTCACATCAGTCTCCAACTGGAGCATGTGGCCCTGGAATGTATAGCCACGTCTTCAGCGGAGTACCAGAGCACCTTTAGGTTGGGTGCACCAGAGCCCAGAGCCAATGTCAGCCGCACTGCTCTACGTAGCCTTAGCACCCATAAGGGCTTCAACGAGAAGCTGTGCTATGGCGATGTCACTCTGAACTTCTGTTACCTGGCTGAAGGTGAGCCAGAGCATCCTGGGGGACAGGTGGAAAGGGAGCGAGAGGGGAGCCTCCATGATGAGGATCTCAGGGAGAGGGAGAGAGAGCACATTCCCTCAGCTCCACGTGATGACTTGGCCTATGTTGGCATGCAGCTAGTGGAGGTTCGTCACAACTTCCAGGACACCCAGTTCCAGAACCCCACCTGGTGCGAATACTGCAAGAAGAAAGTGTGGACCAAGGCAGCCTCTCAGTGCATGATATGCGCCTATGTTTGCCACAAGAAGTGCCAGGACAAGTGCCTCGCCGAAAACCCCTTCTGTGTGGCGGCCACTGATCGTCGTGGAGCTGACCCAGAGGCCAAATCCACCATAAACCGGGCCACCACAGGCCTGACCCGCCACATCATCAACACCAGCTCCCGCCTGCTCAACCTGCGCCAGGTGCCCAAGACCCGGCTGGTTGAGCAAGTAGTTGATGTTGTGCCTGGAACAGTGGAGCCCTCACCCAAGCATACGCCCAACACATCGGACAATGAGAGCAGTGATACTGAGACCTACACCAGCGGCGCCAGCCCCTCTAAGCAGCTTGCTGGCGGCGGCAGCAGCAGTAAACTGGTGCGTAAGGAAGGTGGTTTAGATGACAGTGTGTTCATTGCTGTGAAGGAGATTGGCCGCGACCTGTACCGAGGGCTGCCCACAGATGAGCGCTCCCAGAAATTGGAGCTGATGCTTGACAAGCTGCAACAGGAGATTGACCAGGAGCTGGAGCACAATAACTCCCTGCTGCTGGAAGAAAGGGAGGCTGGGGACACCCGGCGCAAGGCCCTAATTACCGCTGCCCTGGCCAAGTCTGGGGAGAGACTCCAAGCCCTCACCCTGCTCATGATCCATTACCGGGCAGGCATTGAGGACCTGGAGTCAGTGGAGAGCACCTCTCCCTCAGAGCAACATGGCTTTAAGGCCAAAGGAGAAGCTCTGGAGGAGGAGGCCCTGATGGGGACAGAGGTCTATGACAGTGACATATGTAGCCCTGTGGAGGTGCAGCTCCTGGATGACATTACTGAGGAGCAGATCTGTGTGGAGGCACTCCACTAAATAGGGCTAGAAAGGAGAAAGAAGAGGAGGTCAAGCTTTGGGCTTGTAGCTCACAGCAAAATCAGGTCCAGTTTGTTTTTTGAGATTTGGGGATTTCCATAGTCCATTTTTAAATGAGTGATATAGGGTCCAATGTTTGACTCACAAGTCTCAGTTGATTACTCCATTATATATTGAACAGCATACTAAGGAAGATGATTGCACATTTACATGAAAAAGAAATTACAGATAAAATAATGTTCTCCCCAAGATTACATATATGCATATTATTATCTATATCTTGATTTGGACAATACGTTATTGTTGATTGGGAAGAAACCTTATGTAGAAACAATATGTTCCAAAACATTGCCGTTTCATGGCCATGTTCCAGGTTTGGGAAGCTTGAAAGCTACAGTATAGATAGTGATCTGCCTTTTGTAGTGTTATGTGCATATCCTCCAAAGCAATAGTAAAAGCTAAAATATAAATGGCAAATTTGCATCCATCCAAACATTTCCCTTTCTTTGACAAAGGTTTTCTTCACAAAGCACCATGAAAACCTTTTTTTCATATGGCTTAAGCATTTAATTCAGTTTGCTTTGTTATAGCACTGTCATAGGAACTGCTTACAAATTAGCATTTTAGAATATACGCACACATTTCTGTAGTCTACCAAGCAAAAGTAAAAAATTGCTTTTTAAAATTGTCTTGGGGAAGGAATATCATATCTCTTCAATTTGTGTGCTGTGAGTAACAAGCCCATTGCAGATTGACATACCTGAAGGTGTTGTGAGTCTAGAAATAGTGTGAAGAATACTGGGGACAAACAGGTTGAGATGTCCACCACAGTGGAACCTGTCATTTGTCAAAGTACTTTGCAAAAAGTCATACATATCTTTTCGTTTTCAGCACTTTTTTACTGTAATATATTTGCATTTTAGAACTCACTCATGACTTTCCCCCTTACAAAGCTTGTTGGAATTTCAGCAACCTGCAAGACAAGCTTATGGTGAATTATTAATGGAATGAATAATCATTTTGTGAATCTTGGTAAATTTCTCATCATCTTGGTTTAATTTATTTGTATATGTTAGGCCGAACATGTTTGACTATGTAACCCACATATTGTTTAACTAGCGTATGAGCAGTACACTCATTTTGTCTGTCCAGTTACAATATTTTTGAGTTTTATTGGTGGGTGTGAGGGGGAGCAGCAAGTGGTAATTGTTCTGTTGTCCTGGGTTATGATTTTGAATTAGCAGTTCTAGTTTTGATGCATTTTTTTCCCCCTTTTCCTTCTTGTAACACCCCACAAAAAAATCGCAACTCCGTCACATTGCTCCTACCCTTAGAACTTTTGAAAAGCAAGCAAAGTAGGTATGGCAGATGATTGATTTCTGTGAGTTATCTCACTCAGAACGAATGTTATTGTTCATATTAACTGAAACGCAAAGATGCTCTAATGTTATTAAATATCTCTAACCTTTTATTTGCTTTGTTAAACATCTGTGTGTGTGGAGGGGATTACCGATAATGCTTCAAGCAGTTAGGATGTGATTGTGTGCAAGTCATTTGCCTTGATGAGTTGAATGACATCTGAATGAATGTATGTTCTGTTTTTTGTGTTTTGTGTATAGACAGCAGTCTGGCACCTCCTCGCCCTATTTCCCTGCAGAAAGTCTAGCATTAATGTAGCCTGTTACAGTGTTACAGCTATCATAACCAGCCACAGCTCCCAAAAACTTCATTCATGTATTACACTGGCAGTTAGCCACTGGAATAAATAATGTGCGAAATGGGTTTTGTCTCATGCTTATGTGCTTAAAAGGAAAAATCCACCCTAAAACACTTCAACACTGTTAGTGATGCACCTTATATTTCTTGGCCCATTTTGTTGTTTGGTGGCATAGTTTTCTTATTCCCACGGATAACTGTCCAAACGTACACAACATCTCAGGTCAAGATATTTTCAGCGCAAGTTTAATAGCAGAAATCTCTTTGAAACCACCTTTGATTGAAAGCAACAGGTTCACGCTCCTTCTCTGGGGGTTGTTGAAAGGCATTCTGGGAAACATAGGAAATCACTAACTGAAGTAGAAATAGACAAGGCAGGCTGAGAGAAAGTGGACACACCAAAAAAGTAAATGACAACTCTTCATCCCAGATAACTCCTGGAATGTAGTGAAAATCAGTTTGATATCTAACAGTGTAAGAGCATCTCCGGCTGGATTTCTCCTTTTAAGGAATCTACAGAAACTCCAAACAGATCAGAAAAAAACCCCAATCACCTCTGGAGGTGGTGGAAGCAACGGCACATTTCCTGCTCTTTTTTGTGCAATAGATGTGATGCTCTTGTAGATATCGGCTTACTGGCTGCTATACTTGTCAATCTCTTCAATTGTTGTATATCCAGATTTTTTGTGCAATATTTTTGTAGGATATTAAGCTGATAATCAGGAATGGATTCCTCTGTCTGTGATCTAATGTTTTTTTCCTTTTTTCTCGAAACCCATTTTTTTGGTCTGATAAGCACCGCTTTTACTGCTGCCATTGTAACAGTGCGCTGTTCAAATCCTGTTATCACATGCTTCTGTCCCAGCCCCCCTACCATATTTGACGCTGCACTAACAAAGTGACTACACCACGGCCCTCAGCAGGTTAAGATGGTGTTTCTTTTGCTTTTGTGTGTGTAAGGGATGATGTACTCTGTCCTAGAGAAGGCTCATGTGATGAAGCTGTATTGTACATAACCTAAATAAACAAGCTCACCTCAAGTCCCATTGCTGTGCTTTTTGTTTGTTTGAAGTATCTTCCAACTGTTTACTCTTCGGGAGTGTATCTTGCACAGAATGCAATTGTGATCGTTCGTAATTTCCTGTTGACAAACCAACATGCTGGAACAAGTGACATCTAAATGTAAGGATACAATATTCTGAGAATTTAATAGTGGGAAGTATGGGAAAGAAATGGATCACTAACATTTACATTCTTCTCAAGAAGATGCCATTCTTCCAGAGTTGATTGGTGGGGTGATGAGCTTTTCATCTGTGATGATGTGATATCCTGAATATAACCTGCTCCGAAGCAGGTTAGCCGTGCAGTTACCACGGTGATGTACCCCCTATAAAGTGAGCCTCTGTTGTGTAACTGAAGTCCAAAGTTGGCTTGCTCACTCCACTAATCTTGCTCTGTGAGACTGGCCTCTGCTCATTTTCTGTTTTAGTTTGTGTACAATATATCTCCCTTAAGAGCTTTTTACCTAATAAAAAGCTGCATGTACCCTTTAGCAAAAATAAGTTTTAGAAAGCTTCCCTGTAGCAACAGTACTGTAGGAAGCATGGCAGTCTGGGTCCTTGGTGGAAAGGGAAAGCATTGTGTGAGCATCTGCAAAGTAATTGGAGCCCAGCGTTGAGATGGACAGTGATTACAGCGTGTCTGCTCCTACACAGGGGGGATTTAGTGACAAATTTCCCAGACATAGCTGCTCATTCTCACTCATCAGTCACAGGACAGCAATGATGTGAGCATTTTTGTCACCACATTTAAAGGCATCAAGAGCACTGGTTGTTTGGTGTTGTATTTCGTGAAATGTATGTTAATTCTGATTGTTCACTTCATCACATCATGTAAATAATAGGGAAACATTCTTACATCTCCCACACTGCTTTTTCAGAGTATACAACATTTAATTGAGGATACACCATCCCCACTTGGTATTAACATATATTACACAATCAGCACACCTCACATAAAACCACCAGGTCACCAGCCCAGAATATAAAACTCAACATTAGTTTTTGTACGAGTATATTTTGGATAATTTATACACACACACACACACACACACACACACAATGACGTACATGTCAGAAGGCTCACACACCAACATGGGCACACATACATGTACATGTTTGTGCATGGTTGCCTGATTTACAAAACAAAAGCAAAAATATATTTGTATCCACAATATAGAATCCCTTATTTGACATATTTCACTAACTTATAATAAAAGTAGCTGACAGAGGTTTTCAGAGAGGAGAATTTGGTGTATTAGCCCATGGTCAGATTTGCAAGTAGTATCTGCTAACTTGACCCCAAAGCAGTAAAACACTGGGGAGGGTTGTCCAAGTTGGACAATTATGGATGAGCCATTTCCAATTAGTTGATTTGTAAAATGTATAACCTGGTCCTCTCTCACCCCATACTTTCCAGCAGATAGGGGTGATTTTTTCCTGAAATCCAATACAGTTCTTCATAGCCCATTGACAACATCATGTAAAAATAAAAAATATCCTCTTAATGTAATCAATTAGGCTAAATAACCTTGACATTACAGATATCTTTGAAGTTAAAGTTAATTAAAATTCATAAACAAATAATTTGAAGATTGTAGTTTTAGTTATACAAACGTTTCTCGGAGGCAGACCTGCTCTGTAGGCAGAAATAATCTCATGGTTGAGTTAAACCTCAATGGGCAGAGCCAAAAGACCATGGCAGGTTTTATTTGTACCGACAGAGCGTAAACTGATAGGCCAGACGTCTGTTCAATTGCAGTCGGACTCGATTGCCTGTCCTTGGTAGCCCGGATGTTATATCTGAAATTTTCAACTTGAATCTTTAGATCTGAATTTGACCACTTGAATTTGAGCAACCTGAATATAGAAACTTGAATTTTTGGAGCTGAATTTGTGAGCATTGGAAACAAAAATGTGAAATTGAGTTTTTGAAATTGCAAAACTTTTGAATTTTGAAGAGGTGAATTCAAAACCAATAAATTCAGGTACATGGTTTATTTCAATGTATTTTCAAAGTAAAATATTTCAATGTTATGAATTCAGTGGTGTTTAAAAATTCAAATATAAATGTCACTTATTTGCTTCCACACAGGTGGCAACACTGAAATAAATCATATCAGGAAAATGAGTGGTTTAGGGGGTACAATCATTTTTTAAGTTGAATTTTCTGTACTTCGGACACAGCACTCATCACGCGTTACCCACTGTCCTTTGAAATGACAAAATTACAAAATGACAATGTGCTTAAAGTTACAAAACTCTAAGTAGAGTTTTTTTATTGCTGCTTGTGAATTAATGTGTGTTCAGTCTGGGGTGAGCTGGGTGGACTCTGCTGTCAAAAAGATCATAATGTGAAACGTCTACAGAGTACCAAGTGGAGGATAAATGTTAGCTAGCTCCTCTCTTACCCCTTGCCTTCTTCACTGGGCTTCAGTCTAACATTACTTAGCTAGAAAAACTGTGGTTCTTTGGCTCTGCCCATTGAGATTTAACTCAACCAATCAGATTATTTCTGCCTCCAGAGCAGCTCTGGCACCAAGAACTGTTTCTATAACTAAAACTTCAATCTGCAAACAATTCAAGATGGACATAACTGACAAACACAGAGCTCTAAACACTGACAAATGCCATTGTGACAGACATTTCAAATCAGGAAAATGCCTTGCAATGGTCAGACCTCTCATTGGGTACTCTTTCACTGTCATGCATTTTAGGGTCAAGAAAGTACCTTATACCACTGGCATCGTACACAGCGGGCCCACAGTACTGTACAGTTATTGAGGAGACTTAGTTCTGGTACAAAAATAATCAATACAAATCGTTCTACAGTAATTGCAGCAAAGTAAAACGGTAAGGCTCAATTAAACTTTGTTATGCAAATGCTACACAAGAAAAGGATGAATGATCTCCTCTGACATGACATCTGACTTTTGTATATTCCTGAATGCATCTGTTTGAAGATCACAGTGGTCTTGACAGAGACCAGAATCGGTGAATGAGTCATTACCTCTATTTTCTGCCCCAAGTCATATAGAACAATAGAAAAGGGAATGGTAAGATGGAAGGACGTGGTAAACACTTTTGGCCTCATGAAGAGCCAACCAATCACATTAGCTGTGTCAAGTGTGTAAGAACAATATGTAAATTAGGGCTAGACCGATATATCAGGCCCATATTGGGCTTTTATGAATTGAATAGGGTCCAGTCAGTGTCATCCACCTTTAATATGATGATATGATGCAGTTTGATTACATATTCATTGTAGAATTAATCCATACTGTAGTGGTTGTCTAAGGGAAGCCCTTAACCTTAGCTGATTCTAATGCCACAATTTAGAAGATTCCATACATGTATGAATATGTATTATTATTATTAGTAGTAGAATTAGTATCCTGGGTTTCAATGGAGAGTTTTAGTCTCCATTGTTTTTTGGCATGAAAGTGGTCTATTGGCAGTTTCAATCCAAAAAAATCGGTATCAGTATGATATCAAGAACCCACAGTGGTCGAACCCTAATGTGAACGTATATAAATGGCTGGCTGGCCTCTATCCTCTAAACTCTTTATCTCCTAGTAAGTTAAATTCTTTACATACATTTTGTAGATTTATAGTGAATAGGTTCAACACCTCTGACAGCATTACATGTGGGCTTTTGCTTCAGGATGTGATCCATCTGAGAAAAACTTAAGTGTACACGTCATCATTTGGTTTTCAACACAGTCTGTCCTTCTATTGACTTGTAAAGTTAGAATCAATAAAGGAGGTATATAAATCCAGCGATGCCCTTTTCACTCCATTGAATCAAGCTGATTCAGGACAAGAAGTACATTACTGTATTAGAAGGATCACAGAATTACCACAGATAATAGAGCATTTTCTAGGTCAGTACGACCTCATTCACACAACAATGATTTTTTTCTAAGGACAATATTATTGGTGAAATTGGTGTTGTTATAGGTTAAAGGTTGCCTATTTCTGACTACTTCATATATTGTTTGAAGCAGACAGACTTGGAGTTAACATTGGCTGCAGGTTTGTTTCTGAAATGACACATTATGATTTAATTATCCTCCTCTATGCTGTTGCCAAAATGCAACCACATGTAGATAGAAGCTTCTTTCTACAAAATACTTTATTAAATTTGGATTCCGACCCATTCTAAATTGTTACACCGGTTTTATGGACTTGGATTTCCTTTTCAATACAATATAATGAGTTCTCCAATCCATTCCTCCAAAATCAACCCAATAATAAATTATGAGTCTGAAGTAATATTATACTTTGGCAGAACATGTACAAATTTCACCTCAATTTACATTCATGAACACCGACCTTTTCCTATGACTTTTGTTGCTAATAATTAGCAGCAGAATGACTGGAATAGTGACAAAGAAGACAGAAAAATAGTATTATCCATGCTGCATTGCTTTCATTTCGAAATGCTTTAGAAGCATGATTTTCTTTTAGATTTGAAAGTGAGTGAAATCCTTTGGGATGCCTGACAGA
Organism: Gephyroberyx darwinii; assembly: GCA_900660455.1. Classification (NCBI taxonomy): domain Eukaryota; kingdom Metazoa; phylum Chordata; class Actinopteri; order Trachichthyiformes; family Trachichthyidae; genus Gephyroberyx; species Gephyroberyx darwinii. The sequence goes on from CABFOQ010053120.1 coordinate 16,600, forward strand.
CAATATTGGTGGCACATGAGGGTATGCATGGTAAAAAAAATGCAAATGTTCTACTAAAGGGAAATGTCCTGTTCAGGGAATAGTGGTAGCCTAAGGCCATGATCACATAGGACACTTTTTTTGAAGGCACCTACACCTTTTTCCAGTTATTTTCAATGGTTTGGTCACAGCAGGTTTGCTTGTCTCAACAGTATCTTTAGCCATGCCATGCATTACGACAATGTAAAAATAACCCTTGAAACAGGCTCTATCTAGGTGGGCGAGATGATAAAACTATCTGGAAGATGACGTCATGTACCCACATCCATCCTTCCTTTTCTTCAAGAGGAAGCAGAGCAATCATTAACTTTCTGCTGTCCATTTTTATTTTCAACAACTCCATTCCCTTTGTTGTCAGGTTAGCTAGCTAAGTTAATGCTAATTAGATCGTTGCATAGCAACTAGAATGATGCAACACTCCTTGTACCCTTTGAGCTCTTGCTCTCACAGCAGGAGGAGAAAAAAAGCATCCTATGTCCTATCACAGCCTAGGGGGTCAGAGAAGTGGGCTTGTGGGATGGAAAGTCACTGGTTCAAATCCCAGGACCAACAGGAAATATCTCCTTGGTGTGTATTCTTGTAACTGTATGAATGTGAAGCAGGACGATGCTGAAAAAGAGCACACGGACCCAGCGAAGCGTCCCTGGATTTCAAAATAAACTACAGCATATCACACACATGACATCATGACACAAATGACCTACATAATTCTGAGGTTACTGTTACACGTATTGTGGATAGAGAGAAAAACTGAGACAGTTAATGACTAAGAGGTGAGTTAAGGTTTGTATTCAGAACAAACCAGCGAAAGCACACTTGTCAGCAATGAGCAACATCACCCTTGTCGCTGAGCATCCTATCAAATAAAAACCCTGCTTTCTGAAACATGCATCTCTTTTCTCCCATTGAATAAGGCTGTTGGCTGAAAAAATAACACCTCTCAAGCAACGTGCTTGCAACCACAGGGCACAGACTTTGGTTTGCTCCAGGACGAAACGCTTACGGGAACACATAACAGTGAAGACGGAACGCGGGACATTCACTTGGAAACGGCTTGGCTGTTTTGTTGCGTCGTAGTTGTTGTTGCTTTGTTTTTTTCCTTCTTCGGTGTTCTTTTTTTTTGTACAACAAAATAGATCCTCTGGAGGGCCGGCGTCCTGTCACTCATAATCGTCGTACTCTGGCTCCATATCGTCACCCTGGTAGTATGTTCCCTGTGTGGAGTATGACCTCGTCTTCATAGAACAGTTGGTGTCCATCAAAATGGCCTGAAAAGACAATTGTGGGAGACTTGTTTCTACTGCCAAAATGCAGCAGGGATGCAACTGAATGACATGAAACAATCATGCAGAATTGATCACGTGTAAAAAGTTCCTTGACTTTTTTCTCCCTCAAATCAACCTTGCTGCACAGTTGTTAATTTTGTAGTGGGGGAAACTAAAATGCCTGCATCTGTGTGCCTTGAGTGACTTAAGTCTATGATTCTTTTGCTAAACACAAAATATGTTAAAGGTGCTCTGTGTAAGATTAAGACAACATTTCCCATAAATGGAAAGAGGATCTGATAAAGTAACCCAGCAGATTTCCCACCAAATCCAACCTGGTGGCGATAGTCTTGTTTGTTTACAGTATTTACACTAATGTCTCAAAATGAATGTGGTAATGATTTATTGATGGTACACATAAAATTGATATCAAACAATAAAAAAAACCTGGCCAACTGAGAGAAATCGAATAGATGAGTAGAAGAGCAAACATATATGGAGGGAGATGAGAGAGATGATGGATGGGTGTGAATGCAGCCAGAAACAAATGGACACAGAGAGGTGATGGATGCAAGAGGATACAGAGTGGAGACAAGCAGATGAATATGGAGGCAGGCAAATGGAACTGGCGGATGAGGAGGGGGGTCAGGCAGATGCAGGAGGCAGGCAGGGTGGACATTTCCATGATGATGGAGAGGATGGTAATTCATGAAGCTTCAATTCCATTTATACACTAAAACACGATAAAAAGAAACTGTTTCATGAGGGTGTTTATATGTATGTAGTGTTTGAGTGTAGGCGTGTTTTTCAAATCTCACTATTTTCTCTTCTTGTCCTGGTGGATTCCTGAGGAAGAGGCAGAGGGGAGCAAATAAGATGTCCACTACTCCAATAATGATCATCAGCCAGGGGAAGCCAATGCCCTCAGCTATGGAGCCTCCAATCGATGGACCTGGAACAGTAGAGGACAGATTTGTTTCACATGTCCCACAATATGTACAGACACTGGCTCAAGTGGCTGTTTGTCCCTAGTGTGATGAGGCTCTGGAATGAATGCAATGTACCTGACCCGAATATACCTGATTGCTATGTATTGTATGCTGCTGCTGAGTGGATCGGTGTATTGTATATCGCATCAGTTGTGGTGTTGCAGCGACAAAGGGATTTCCCATCATGGGATCATTTAAAGGTGCAGTAAGTACGATTTTTACCACCCCATAGCTCAAAATGACCATAATATATCTGTGAGGGGTCGATAGGGTTGTCGATCAATACAAATGACTCAACAATTACTTTATCATGTGGTGAGATTTATGGCTTTTGAAATTCACTTTCAGGCCTGCAACTCCCCACAGATTGGCACTGCAGGATGGTCCCAATCCCCCAACCCCTCACCTACTGGCATTTTCAACTGCTCAATGATGTAGAATGGCACCACGAGCAAGATCGCAACACTTTTCGGCTACAAAGGCTAAAAACCCTCGGTGTCAAGCAGTATTATCATTCCAGTATTTTGGATGGTGATTATTAGCCAATTACGGGATCAAGGGGATAAGGCAGTTTTAAAACTGCATTAGGCAATTTTACATGTTGGTGGGAAATCTTGTAAGATGACGTCAGTAAATTAAATGTCTTCTTCTTAGTGTGGGGTGGAGGTGGCAAAGAGGTTCTGCCATCACTGGTGAGTTTAGCTTTGTATGGATGGAGCACTTGCTCAGTGCTGTTTAGGAGACACTTTTGAATTTCACTCTTAAGGTTTGATTCATCACTTCCTATGTGTGATGGTCTTATCTTTACACAAAAATCTTGTCTAGTGCAGCTTTAATATCCTCTTAGTTCAATAGTAAGCTAATGGCCAGAGATGATCGTAATACTAAGACGTGTCAAGGAAATTGGCCTCACAGTGGAAGGAAAAATATAATATATCTAAATTTAATAAATAATATATCTAATCCCATATTTTGAGTTTGCCAAATTTAAAAATGTAGTTACAAATGATCAAACATTTCACCTTTTCAGGTGTCGATATTGTAATCAAATTCTTTCACTAGGTAACTTTTTTTTGGAGTTGCTGCTTACCTAAAGCAAACCCCATGCAGAAAGCCACATCAGCGATAGCATACACACTTCCATAGACAGACACATGTCGCAGGTCCACCAGGTAGCCCATTATAGGCATCATAGAAGAGTCCACCATGCCTGGAACCCACCACAAAAAAATATCAACACAGTCTCTTATAGCATAGGTCTTAGATACAGTACATGGGGAAGAGCTTATTTTTATGCATAATGCACCAACATTATTTAGGTAGTGTTATCTGTGCAACACAATCTAGACTTACCGATGGCAAAGCCAACTCCAAAGTTTGGAAGAATCAGACCATAGATATCTCTGGCAAATGGAACCTAGCGTAGGGAGACAAATATCAGAGAAATGAAAATTAAAAAGGAAAGATTCACACCTCCATTTTCACTTTGTGTTAAATCTGGCCAAACCTCATTGAAATTCAGTACACAAGGGGAATAGACACCAAGCAAACAGTGTCCATGGGAGAGAAGCTGGCTGCTTTGTAGTTTTATTGTGGAAATGCCCATCAAATCTGGTTCCCATTGGCAGAATGAGATTTGGAGAGTAATAAGATATAAAGATGGGTGGAAAATAGATTTCCTGCTGCTAAGGATGTTGCCAGGCCAGAGGGAAAGAGTCACTGGTTTGGACTATCTGGCTTTTTTGACCCTATAAATACTGAGTATATTGACATAAATTGTTGCAGCTTTATTTATAGATGGAAAATATGCCTTTTACTCCTTTGTTAGCCTATTATAATTCAAAGTATCATTTACTAAACTAAACAACCCTACATATTACAGTGCTTTCCGTTTTTTGTCTTTTAGTTGTGCTTTTAAGTTGCGCAGGGCTTCAGAAGCACCATATTTGCTGCCAAAGGATGTTGGCTGCACTTAGAGATACTTAGACCTCCTTATACAAACAAAAATACAAAAATACTCCCTACTAGTATTATTAGTGGCTAGGGCTCACTAAATATCAGGTAAGGCCCTGCACATATCCCACTAGTGACATAATAATCAACCATAATGTAGTGGTGAACTCTACTTACACATATTACACTCATTCCTACCAGCAGCATCCCAATGAGAGCGCAGAGCCATCTGGAAGAGAAGAAGAAGAACTGGTCAGCGTCAGTCAATTACAACACTATCCCTCAGTTTCAGGGAAAAGTCATCTAATTTACTAAGAACAATTAATTTTGAATGAAGTAAAACAAAACAACAATGTAGGTTAATGCTGTGACGATAATCTAGCTGATTCAGTTCAGTCTTTCAAACACATTTGATAAAACCCATTTTTATAAAATTGCTTTCTGTAACAAAAGAAATATATTATTGACTAATATATTATTGATTACTTTTCATGTGATCTCTTTTTTTTATGTAATATCTTTAATGCTCTGTAAAGCACTTTGCTAGTAGGAGTAGTATAGTAGTAGCAGCAGTAGTAGTGGGAGTAGTAGTTGTAGTAATAGTAGTAGAGTAGTAGTAGCAGTAGTAGTAAGTACTATTTTTGGAGGAAAGGTAGGAAAATCTAACACTCAGGTTTTTAATATTCTAGGAATTAATTTTTTTTAAGATAAGAGTTTACGGCAAAGGCTCCAACACTCAAAACATCTAAATAAACCTACTGAAACACCAAAGCATCAATATCATAGGAAGCAAAGACATTATGAACACACAGACATTATATATGCTTATTTGCCCACTGTATCACCAAGACTTCAATAAAGCCTGCCTCACAAAACTAAAAACACTAAAAACTCATTTAGAGGAGCGGAAACAGATATGAAGACCAGCGAGAGAAAGAGAGAGAGAGAGAGAGAGAGAGAGAGAGAGAGAGAGAGAGAGAGAGAGAGAGAGAGAGAGAGAGAGAGAGAGAGAGAGGGAGAGAGGGAGAGAGAGAGCAGATAAGGAGGCTGGTTTAAAAAAAATCAACAGAGGTTATTATTTCCCTCCATACCTCCCCATCTTGTGCGCCAGCGTGCCGAAGATGTTGGTTCCAATAAGGTAGGAGATAGACGCCGGCAAGAAAGCGACGCCTGGGCCAGGAAACAGACACACAGACAGAGAGGATTGTGGGATTGAAGGCATGGAGTGTGGGGGGGTAGATAAGCGAGATCACTATCGGCGCCTCAT
>CABFOQ010053120.1:22897-41603 GCA_900660455.1 Gephyroberyx darwinii
TTGAGCGTGTGTGTGTGTGTGTCTTCAAGGTGCTGAAGAGAGCTTTCTAAATACCTAGCTGCCATTTCCTGGCGCACATGGTCTCCATCATCCAGATCGGCAGCGTTGGCTCCAACATGGCGATGGCCATGTTTCCAAAACAAATGGCACCTGGGGAGGAAGATTGAGGATAAGTAGATGCTGGGTCAATTATAGTCTCTATTTTTATACTTTTTTTTTGTCCATTCGTGTTGCTCTACCATCAGCCCTCCACCTCCCCCTTCCCCTCTCTGCTTCATCCCTCCTTGGTTTGAGGGCCCAGTAACTGAAGCAGTGGGGATGGGTTACTGACATATTGATGCATTTTTCCCTGACACACACACACACACATACACACACACACACGCACACACACACATTTGTATTGTAATACTTGTGAAGACCTTCACTGACTACATTCATTCCCTCACCCCTAACCCTAACCTAATCCTGATCCTAATTCTATTCTTAACCCTAACCCTACACTAACATAACCTTAACCTTAACGCCTCCCTCCACTGTCTATCCATTTATCCATCTATCTATCCATCTATCTATCTATCTATCTATCTATCTATCTATCTATCTATCTATCTATCTATCCTTGTGAGGACATTGGGTCCTCATAAACATACAAATAGATGAAGCCCAGACACACACACTTTTCCATTCACATATACATCAGCATTTATCGTTCTTATATAAGTTCTTATATAATTCTGTCACACACACACACACACACAAACACACACACACATGCACAAACAGGACATATGCACACTCACACACACTCTGATGCAGAGATGGCCCTTTTTAACATGCAGTATTCACTTCACAACCCAATTGTGAGCCGTAATATTGCTCTTAACCCAGAAATCAATTGTGGGCTCAGTATTCCCGTGTGGCTCAATAGACAAAAACAGCCACAGCGGAATACAATTTTAGCCCGAGATCTGAGTCAATATCTCTGCCAGCTCTTTGCTCAGCACCTGTCAAAAGAGACAATATGCCACAGATCTGCAACGGGTTTCTTCCGAGTCGCTGGGCTGTTTCCGTTTTTCTTACCAGCTGCAATTAGAATGTATGGATCCTTCATGAGCGTCAACAGCGGGGTCCCCTTCTGACTCTGCAGAGCAAAGATGCAATGATGAAATAGTATGTCAAATGCAAATATGTTATAGCTCCCAAACAAAACACTTTTTTCAAAGTAAAAGGTTACAATTCTCAAACCAACCTTCTGAAGGAGGTATAAATATTTGACTTCAAATATATGTTTGCACACGCTACCACCATTATCATCACCATAACCACCTCTTCCCAGGAAAGGTTTTAATGGTGGACTCAAGTTCAAGTTCAAGTTCAACTGATATACCGATATACCAATATTTCATGCTGATATTCATTAATTAAATTTAAATTAGATTACAAAACAACATATATATCGTGTGACAGTAAACTCTCCACTAAATCCCAGTTAGTAGCTCTGTAAGGCAGAGTGACCCACCACAGCTATTCAATGGTAGAAAGAAAATAATTAATTTACAAAAAACACTATTGAATAATTAACAAATAAATAAAATGTGCAAAGAAAATAAAATTCCATTGCAGGTTTTATTGAGTCTTTTTATGTAGCTGTGGTCAGGGAAGAGCCTCCATCATAGCGGAGGTGGACAACACTGACTGGCCGATATACGCTATTTAATAAAAGCAAAAAAAACAAAATATTTGAGAACCAATTTATTGGCCTAAACCTTTCCAAAAACCCAACAGAAACCCCCAAGCGCCTACTGAATCGACATCCACACATTTCAGACAACCAGAATAACACAGTGTGAGCCTTATGCTCTTGGCTCCTCCAAAATAAAGGCATTATTATTACATTTCTAAGTGGTCCTTGGGAAACATAACTGGAACGTGACAGAATCTACTAATGAGCAGAAAAAAGATTCTCCTGTTGAGTTTCCCTTATTAGCAGTTCTGTTTGGTTGTTATCTCCTTTATTAGCTCATACATCATCCTGGAAAGAAGCAACCAAGCATTCTCCCTCTCTCTGTCCTTGATTATTGTTCAGTGAGTCTGTCTGTCTAACGAGCTCGCTAAGCATCACTTTCCCTTTCAGCCTAATGATCTTTTTCCGTTACCAACCACAATATCACGGCCTTCACATCTTTACACTGACATTTTAGACATTCAGCTGATGCTCTATTAGAGATACTTACAATGCAACAACAGAGCAAGGCAAATAACTCTTAGATCACTGATGTTACAAGCAACCGATGGCAAAGAGGTCAAGGGTCAAAGGTCGCAGAGACTGCACAACAGATGGAACAAAATAATCCCATACCCCTCTTGTGAATAATCATGGATGACAGAGAAGTGGTGAGGAAATCAGAGCTAGGTAGGTGGTCTTTATTTCCATAATTGACTCCATTCTTATATTAATCTTCAAAACAATGACGTCACAATGAAAACCCTCAATATCCAAGCATTTTGAGTATGGTAATCACTTAATTACTTTTTATCACATAATTACTTTTATCTAGCTTTCTGATTGGCTCTCACCAGATGCCCAATTACATTTAAATGACTGTAACTGAATATTTTTTTGTATTTTTGCTAATTTTGGCATCTCTATAAGCATCACATCAGAAACTGCAGTGCGAACTGTGAATTACATCTGCATCAAACCTGCACATGCATGTGGAGGAAATGTTAAATTAACTAACTAATCCATGGTAGTAGCTTTGTTAGCATCCATCCAAACAGTACAGTATTACTGGTCTGTGTTAGCCTGATTGTTGTCTAGCTAGTTTGCTAGCAGCAATGTGGAGAATTTATTTAATAATAGACATGGGCAATTTCATGTTTTTTTTTAAAGATTTAAAGTGAGTAAAAGTAACTCAGTACATTTTAAATGAGCCACCCTTTTACTTTTATGCCAGTAATTTTACTTCTTCTTGAGTAGGATGTGTTGGTACCCTTTGTTTGTTTTTTAAAAGAACTTTAAATATCAAATATTGTGAATTAATAACCAATTCAATCACATTACAATACAATTTAAACATGACAAAAAGGGGCCAAGCATGAGTCCCATGAGTCCATCCATAATACTGTCCAATAGACCACAACAGTTCAATAGACTCAACAACAACAACAGAAATGCGGTACTCTTTCATATCAGATGGTGAAACTAACTACTCACAGTATGAAGTTACAGTGTAATCAAACATGCACTGCAACACGTATTTAAATGGGTAGAGCATGGCAATAACACCGCCATTTCCTCTGGGACCACGCAACCTATAAACGTATACAGTCTAATGTTAGATCACTCTATCCGTTTGCCCATATATCAGGCAGAAATTGGCCTTTTATTAAAAATCAGATAATGGCCAATAATCAAGGTTCCTCCCTGACTATGGCTAGTCCAAATCTAACCCTAATTCTAACGCAGCATTTTGATCAGATTCCAATCAAGTATGCATGATTTCCTAATTATTATTTTTTATATCAGATGTCATCAGAAATCATCAGGATTTTACTCAACAGTCTGTAAAACCTGCAATGAAATCTGACTCACCCTGCCTTAAGCTAAGCCACCTAAAATAATTGTATTAGTATGGCTTTCAGTGGAGAGGTTTATTGTCCCATGATGGTCTAAATGCTGTTTCAGAGACTTTTCCACCCTGACAAGAATACAATTCTGGGGAAACACTGAATCATACTGTTCTATACTACTATGATACGTTTTTGGCATGGTCAAATGGTCAAATTTAAAGACTGAATGTCAGCACAAAATATTGGTATCCACAGTCAAAACCCCATATTGATCTAACCCTCATTACCTCTGAGACCATGCTATAAATATGCACAGGCACAGTACTATGTGACACTTTGATGAAAAGAATCAACAGTAAAATACCCCAGGACAGCTTTCCTTTCGGCCGGTATAGTAATCAATTCAGATTGACTCTTTTGTGTTACACGATATGAATCGAGCATTCAAACGCACCGGCACATACCTGCATTGACAATATTTGTGTTGCTTAGAGATACTAAACTAAGCTACATCATACAGGTCTGTCCAAAGTTGAGCATTGCTGAATATACACAGCTTCTCAATGAAACTTACCACATCAATATTCAGTAGTACGGTATCAATATACTGTATGTCATATCTATTATAAAGGTCATCTAAGGCCATCTAAGGCCTATCTCTGAAGTTAGGGTGTGAGCACACCTACAGCTGGTTTTCTTGGTCCAACCCATAGTAGAAAAGTCTACTTTGTTGCATTTTTGTATTTGGTCCGTTTAGGTTCATACTGTCCAATTACAAGCGAGCCAGAATAAAAACTCACATGGGCTAGCTTGTTTATCGGACAGAGTTTAGGTAGCCTGTCATCCCGCCAGGGAGTCAAAACAAATCTGATTCCATTCCCTTTAACATCATCTCAGTATAATGGACTCGTCTGCGCTCTTTGCCGGAATTTACCTTCTCTGGTGTTCATACTAGTTAAGAACACATGAAGAAATAGCTGAATGCGAGCATCAGTCCAGAATGTTTTTTTCGCTTTATTTTGTTATGCTAGGCTTTCCAAGCATGAGGAACTGCTGCCTATCAGAGGTGAATAGTGGTCTCCTTATATTCATATAACTTTTGGTTTTAGGGTTGTTTCCTGTAGCTGGTTTGGATTATATTTTCCCTCCTAATGAACCACAATGCTTTTGTCTAGGAAGAGGACCAAGACTCGCATTTAGAGGCACATCAGTTGGTCTCGGACAGTCTCGGACGGTTATTTTGGGTCTGTTCTCACCTTGCCAAACAAACCAAATTAAAGGAGTAAATGCTCCAGAGTTCAAATAAACCGCTCCAAACATGGTTGTTGTGAAGGTGCCCTGAGTTAACCCCCCCAGGAACTAGGCAAACAAACTCACCTCTGGTTCCACCTTGGTGGGTTGCAGAATGAAAAGCTGTAGAGCTGTATGGAAACACAGTGCATCAACTTAGTATAGGCCTATGAGATGTTAATACATGAATTAGCATTTTGTCTTTACGTACATAAATTGATTCATATATTATGCTGAACAATGTTAAGCATGCATGCATTTTTTTCATCATGCCTGAAGGGAATAATTGAGAAAGTTACTGGGGACGGCAAAAACACTTGTTTGAAAATGTTAGATATAAGCAGAGAACTTGAAGTTTGAAGGCATGTCATCCAAATTAACATTGCTGTCAGTCAGAAACCTCATATCTTCAAAATACCAATTTCACAAAGCTTAAAAGAAACAAGATAATTTTCAGACATTTTGAAAGACCATGCAGACTAATTGAAAATGAAAACCAAAAAAACAGCAAAATTGGAATCACAAGGTTTTCTTTCCACAGCGGTCCAAAGAATGTACCTCCATCGAACAAAGCCAGAAAAGCCAGAATAAGGAATGGGGCGGTCTTCCCGACAAACTCGTACATCACACTGCCGAATGGTGGGCCAACTGTGGAGGACAGACTGGGTAGTTAGTATTAGAGGTGAAGAGTTAAATATATCTTTACTAGACATTCAAAGTTATCAGGTGCATTTTTAAAAGCTCTTTGTTCCGATAAGTGTTACTCATTTAACGTTTCAACCCAGTATGGATCTTCACACAACGAGCAATGTGATTTTTTTTGTTCTTTTTTTTAATAAAAATGTTATTTACATTTTTGGTGCTAAGCAGTTATTGCTGTGGTGTTTTTACACTGCACATCCCAGAGAGCACTTGTCAGTCAAACAGTATGACCAGTACTGTGACATCTTTTTTAGGTGATTTCTGTTATATATGATTGGGGCAATTTCTCTAAAATGTTGGTGCAGTAGCTCAACAAAGCCAACAATGGAATTCTTGGACTATTCCAATGTGTGACAGTCTGGTTTTGGCTTTGTGTATCAAAATCTGGTTCCGTTGGTCACCTTTACAGATGCCTCTCTTCATAGTACAGTATATACACACCTAGCACTCCCATCGCCAGACCTCCCAAGGCAATACCAATGGCATGGCCTCTTTCCTCGTCATCTGTGTACACACTGGCCAACATTCCCATCCCTGAAACACACAGAGACAAAATAGTTTAAGAACGCCACAAGTTACCATATTGACACCTCACTAGGAGACACACTAGGAGACACACACAACAACCTCATTTGTTTTATAGAGGGCACTTCTGTCAAATTATTTGTCAGTGTCATCTCAGTTTAGTTCAAAAACAGGAGCACTGAAGAAGCCATTGTTCACTTTACAATTTGAGAGTACTGGTATTTGCATTTTGATTTAACAAAGGGAGGTATGGTCTATCTCAGTATTTACATAAGATAAGGTAAACATATTAGATAAAGTAAATTGGAACATGTAATATAAGGTATACATCAACACAACATGGGGGATGTACGTAAGAGATAAGAGATTATGGCGAACTAGGCTCTGACAGGGTTAATCACTTCCCTGACATTTCCTGTAAATGATCCCGCTTATTACACAGCTAATTACCAAAGACATTAATCATTGGCATGAAATATTATATTTTAATATTTTTTGTTACAAGCTAAAATAATTTACAAACTTCTGATTCAGCAGAACTGTAACCACAGAAACATCTGTAGCTAGCAACCATGTCCACACTGTAGCAGAACTGTAACCATAGAAACATCTATAGCTGGCATCTATGGTTACACATGTAGCAGAACTGTAAGCATAAAAACATCTGTAGCTAGCATTCCATGGCTAGACTGTAGCAGAATTGTAACCATAGAAACATCTGTAGCTAGCATCCATGTCTAGACTGTAGCAGAACTGTAACCATAGAAACATCTGTAGCTAGCAACTATGTCCACACTAATTAGAAAACAATCACTGGACTTTTTGACTGTGGAGTGATATGATTAGATGTGAAACAGCAGTCTGTTATTTGAAACAGAATGCAACTTTAATTGGCCAATCAGCACTGAGTGTTCAAAAGAGATGTGAAATAATGGATGATAAACCCAGCTAAACTCAGTTTACCCACATTTTTATTTGCAGAATAGATATCTTTAGAGACTGACATAAATCTTTAAGACATACATTCATCGTACATATAAATAGTATCAAACCGGTGTCTTTTATAATGATAGAGTCTGATAAATAGAAAAAAATGATTCTTCTATTGGTGGTAGGTTGCCATATGATGATTGTTGACTGGAGGTCATAGATTACCCACCTTTTTACAACCCTGCAAAACATACATGGAGCTACTGTTCATGAATATTATAGGTAACAGCACTGGGCACCGTTGTTTTGTCTTTGGCATTTGTTATTTAGCTGTCTGCTGTGTTGGTGATAGGTGGCTATTCATTTATTCTACTGTTGCACTTAATGTAAATAGCTCTGGATATGAGCGTCAGGTGGAAATGGAAAAGAAACAGGTCTTACCAGCCACAGAGGAGCAGGAAGAGCCCACACCTTGTAGCGATCTGGCCAGAAACAGTAGAGTGTAGCTCGATGAGAAGGCGAACACTTGACAACAACAAGGGTAACAGAAATTTAGACACAGCATCAATCATAAATTAACATCATATGGAAGCATGTTTGTAATAGTGAAGAGGTGTGAAGGTGGGCTGGAACTTACTGATGGTAGAGAGGAACATGATACAAAAGCCAGCGAATATGGGAAGCTGGTATCCTATTCTGGAGGACACAGAGAGAACGGTATTTGTTATATGTACACAGTAGTGACATTTGATGTTTTTCTCACAGCAAATGGTATGTCATGGTTTGGAGATGATTACTACACATATACATGAAAAGGAATATTTGCATATATATGTGTAAATGCTAAAAAAAATAATGTATGGCCACAGCCACATAAAAACAGTCTGGAATACCTGACATGACATTTTATTTTCTTTGCATTTTATTTCTTCAATTAATTGTTATAAATGCCGTAATGTATCCAAGAGTTTCCCCTACCGTTAAATAGGTGTGATGGGTCACCCTGCCTTAAAAAGCAGCTAACCTACCTAAAGAATATCAGTATCGGCCATTTCTGTTGAACCTTAATGAATATATAAATAACAACCAAGCTGTTTGAGGAATCCACCCTTCCCCAGAAACCAATATTATGTAGAAAGTGAGTAAGTTGAGTGACTTGAATTGTGAACAAATGACTTATGCAACGGTGAACACACAGCAATTGTGCAAATTCTGCATTTGGAAACCAGCAACAGCTGATAGACTCATTTTTTTTGGAAGCAGTGAAAGCAGAGATGGATGAAAACATATTTTTTTCTGACATTAGAAGGCTAAAAGCTGCTGAGCACATCAGAGCTTTTTTTTTTATTCCCTGGTAGCTACCTGACATGCTTGACTTGCCTTGTATTGTCCTTTGTCAGGGGGGAAGGTGACTACAAGGAAATAATGGGATTCTGTTCTTTGCCTCAATTACAGCATATTTGGGTGCCCAGCTGAGACACTAAATATTGCCTTTGAGGTGTCTGCCAATACTACTGGAGCATTCACACATTCTCCTTACTATTCTCCTCACATTCTGGGAGGAAATTCTTTACATTGCCTGTCTTTCACAAGTCGGTTTAGGTTTAGTTTATGTGCACATAACTGAAAAAGAGAGAAGAAATACAATATATTGCAGGCGAGGTAAATAAACCTCAAGGGGTCTTACTCCAAAAGAGAAACAGAATGACATCAAGATGACACACAGAGAGCAAGGTGAATTGGACATAAAAACTCAACATGTTACAAAATGTTACCAAAATAACATAAAGCATAAAAAGAAAGCAAGGGCAAAAAAAATAAAATGGCCTGGATGCAGGGAACGCAGGGATATAGGGAAGTATGCATGATGATGATGATGATGATGATTGTCTGTAGTCAGTGATGCTGTATTTATGGTGTATGGTTAGACCGATACATCAGTTTGCTGATATATCAGGCCAATATTGGTCTTTTATTTAAAATTGGATATCAGCTAGTTAGTGTCATTCACCTCTTATTCCTCCCTGACCACATCTAGTCAATATTATTATTATTTTGTTTCAGATGTCTGACCAGAGAAATTATTCCAGTGTGGTGTGGGAGGATTTTATTCAACAGCTTCAGGGTCAGTCTGAAAAACCAACAATCAAACCTGCCTTAACTTGCCTTAAGGCACTGCTACTATATGGAATGAAATCCACGCCACATCTTGAAAGCTTGAAGCTAAACTTGAAACTTAGTTTTGAAAGCGTGAAACTAGTTTGGAAAGTTTGGAGCTCAGGTTTGAATCTTTTTTGTAATTAATTTTTACTCATATTTGAGGTTCCTTGGTTGTAATTTTGCAAGTTTGAAATTCAAAAATCTGTCTTCCAGTTTGAATACTTGTCAAAAAACCTTTATATGTAAAACTACAGTTTCATTGCTTCATCAGGGAAGCTACAAGTCCTGCGGGAGCAGTTTGTGGACTTCAGGTTTTGTCAGCTTGTACTTTGATGTCCTGTAAACTAGTGGGGCCTGAGGGTGAGGCCAGCTGCTCTTGGCCAATCATCTGACCTCGTCCGAACTCAAGCCAATCACATCCCGTCTTTCACACAAACTATTGTCATTGGCTGGACTTCCAATCAATCAGTCGAAGGTACACCAACAACGATGGCCGCTGCAGTGCAAGCTCAACTGAGTTTTTGTTGTATAATTTTATTCTAAACTTCCTTTCTGTAGAAAAAACATTGTTTCTATGTGATGTTATGTCAGAATTTGTTAGCAGTAGGTAGTTGGAGTTGTTGTGTCCTGCCCCCTTTCATATAAAATTAAATATTTTAAGCAATAGTCAATGAAAATATACAAAACAAAGTTCCACTAAGTATATTCATTTATACAATACGTTTAAATATTCCTACTTCAATGAAGATTTTTTGTACAAAAAAATGTAAAAATTAAATTCAAGTAATCCATTCTAAAGATATCTGTGCATGGGAGCAAACTAACAAATGCACATGCACATATGCAAACACACACACACATACATATGCAAGTACACACAAATAGGAATTCCACTCCATAGGATTCAGTTGGATTAGATCTGCTGTAACTGACATGACATTATGCCCTCAAAGCAGCATCCAACAAACATGGTTACCATATACCCAGCATTTGATTTTCCTCCCAGGAACTTGAAATAGGGAGTCTGTTAATGCTCTTTCTCTCCAATTTGCTTCTGATGTTGTCTTAGATAAAAGCATAAATGTTATTCTGTACTGCCTTTTGACTGGCTATCCAAACACGAGGGGGAATCATGATTTATGGCTGTGGGCTAGCAGGAAGCCTCTGTGACCTGGAAGGAAACATGTCACTGTGGGCTGTAATGCTGAACTCTGGCTCTCTCACTCTGTCCTTTGTCATTCTGGTTGAATTGTAATCCCATTTACTATCATCTCGTAAGAAAATGTACATATGGCTCAAATCACAGCCTCGGTGTTTGTTGAGTCAACAGGATGGTGTTGCATTCTCTGACCTTCATAGAGCTGCATCAAACACCAGCCAAATACCACTCACATTGTTCAAAGTGTGATATGTTTTCCACAGAGATTAAAATTAGCTGAACACTTACAGCACAGTTTCCAATTATTGCACTTGTTGCCATGCAAACCGGTCTACAGCTGACTGTTCATGAAATAGTTGGCAGGAACAAGCACAAAAGATCATTGAAAAAGAGCACATGGGAAACACACACACTCATGCAGAGACACACGTCACACTCAGTTGAATCTAGTGCTGTGTTCCAGAGATTCTGACTCCCTAGTAGGAAAAATGCAATGGATCATCCCTTCAAGTCAGAATTCCAAGAAGGAAGCCAAATTTCTCAACCTTGAGGTTTCCTAGGTGCAGTTATCTGACATCACCTCAACGTGCCATGCACTGTAAACATATGTAACATACTAACGTAACTATGGTCTGGTACCATCTATGGTAACTAGCTAGCTATCGTTGTTAAATATCATTGACATTACCATTAGCTGTTGCTTGGGGAATAAACATTAGTTGGCTGGCAACCTGTACCTGTGATTATATTACATTACATTACATTATATATTATATTATATTATATTATATTACATGTTGTTATGTTATGTTATGTTATGTTATGTTATGTTATGTTACGTTACATATACATTATATTATATTATTTTTAGTATTTATTTTTATATTTAGTATCACTGATGAAAATCAGGAAAATCAATTTACACAGTCTGGCAACCTTGCCATTTTTCGTATATATGTTTTCTGAATCATTTAGTTACAAGCTTATGATTCAACTGGCAGCTGGGTCATTTGTCTTAAAACTCTTCATATCAGGATTTTCTGAAATGTCTATGGAGAATGTGAATAGGAAATTGACTTTGTAACTAGGTGCATATACATTATGCACAACATTTCTTTCCCTTTAAAATATATTTCCCGGCAGTGTGTCTTTTCCTCAATTTCACACCAGGGAACAAAAAAACAACATAATTTGCAATTTTTACTTATAATTTTCCTAGCGCTGTCTTTTCAAGTGGCAAAACAATGATTTAAAAACATTTCATGGGATTGCAAAGAATGAAAGCAACCTACCTAGCTACCAAGCACGAACAGAGATCTTATTATCTCAAACCATACGCACCAGGTAGTTCAACAAGGACGTTGTCAGGCTGTACAGTACATTAGTCTACTTGTCATGTATTAAGTGGATTTCCCCCACAATAACTTCCTTGTGCAGTGGCAAAACAACAACACACATCGAGTACAAAACGCCAGGGAATCTCATTTTTTTAGGGGATACATTGGGCCACTGCAGAAGGGAGCAAACACATTTCACCTCTAATCAGAGAGGTTGCCCTTGAAGATTAACTCCAGGCCACTTCCCCACTGGTATGTGCTCTCTAACTGAGAATCGATTATCATCACACAAACACCAAAAGATGGCCAAACCCATTAAAGGTCAGCCGGTCACCCACCTGTTGGTGAGCGGCCCTATGAAGGGGTTGGTAATCAGCTGTACAGTGGCCTTGGAGGCAAACAGGAGTCCCACTTTGACATTCTCATTGAGCAGCTTGCCAGTGGATTTAGGGCAGTCAGAGGAGTTTCCGGGTATCGCTGTAACGGTGGGAGGAAGGAGTTCCGGATCGGTGGACCTGGCTGTTGTGTTGCTGCCGGTCAGCCTCACGGTGTTGTCGTATAAGGACACGATGCTGTGGAAGGCTCCAGGGGTGCCCTGCAGTGACGGGGTGCTGTTCTTCGCCACCGGGGCCGTTGACTCATCTATGGTGTACAGGTAGCTGGGAATGATGGGTACTGGCGAGCAGAGAGAGGCATGAGGAGATTGATGCAATGAAATACGACAGGAGCGATGACTGACTGATGCTCACGGGCATAAGTTAAACTGGATCCAAATGTCATAACCTCATGTGTCATTACGTACAGAAAAACAAGGGTTTCCTTGTTTTGTTCCTTGTAGGGTAGTTCTTTGCATCATTACAGAACCACTACCCTAACCAAAGAACTCTTGAAGAAGCTGAGGGTTGAGAACCACTGCCCTTATTTGGCTAAGGTAGTGGTTCTATTTAAAACTGCTGTGACTCAAAGAACCTTCTGATTTGCTAAAATAAAAAAAAAAAACAGAATAAAGACACCAAAAAACTCTTAAAATCTGCTGATTTGGAGACATACAAGAGACAACGGGTCTTTGTGGAACCATTTGAGTATGGTTCTATAGAACATCTTTCTTAAAGGGTTCTTTTTTAGACTGCAAAGATTGAGACTAGAGAAAATATCCATTTTAACAAGTCATTCAGTCTAGTAATTACATTTTTTTTAAGTGAAAATAAAATCTTGCTATAATGTTGGGATAATTTCTTTCAATGCAAATGAACTTGCTTCAGGTGTCATTTTTTCGATACAAATGATCTGCATTATACATACTGCTTGTATGGAAATATTAACATGGAATATTTGAAAACTGTTGCATTCATCGTCAAAGATGTGGAGAGTCTGACGGTTTAAGCCGAAAGTCTGTGCGTAATGGAGACGCGCGAGGACAAATTGCGCAAATCTGTCGCCCTAAAACAGCAGTTACTGACCGAGCAGCAGCAATCGGATTCAGCCAAGAGACTTAATGGGAGAAGGCAGAGCTGTTGTGTTCACATACGTGACATTTTCTAAGTGCCTAAAGAGAAATCGACGTCTTGACGTGAAAATCATTTAGGCTATTTAATTCTGTTATATATATTTTTAATTCTGGCAGTGATGTACAATGATGCTCACGCGCGGTTTTGCCCATGAGAGCGTGTATTAGAAAAAGAGAAATCCAGTTTTACCCCTCTGTCAGCATGTTTTCACAGTTTTCCAGTCATTTGGCATTATTCATAAAATCGTGGAAATGTACAGAGCTTCTCCGCAAAACATTCACTGTTAGGCATAAATAAGAGCAAATAAAGCAGCCACTACCTAAGCTGTCAAATGTTTTATGGCATATAAAATACAAAACTATTGGCTAAACAGATGATATAATCCCACTAAGGGAACAAGAGAAATGTTCTTAAATTATCCCTTGCATAGGCATCAAATGAGCATTTTAAGTTTTTACATTTTAATTTGTAGTTTTTAGTATTACAATGGAGGGCAAAAATCAAGCAGAAATACCCAGTTTATTTGGAAGCCATATTTAAAATTAAATTAGAAGCATTCAGGACCAATGTTCGCTCTAAGCCGGTAGTTTGGTGACCTGCGTCTAGTAATTTATCACAAAATAATAATAATTAACAGGCCCTCTGGTG
This sequence comes from Gephyroberyx darwinii, assembly GCA_900660455.1. NCBI lineage: Eukaryota > Metazoa > Chordata > Actinopteri > Trachichthyiformes > Trachichthyidae > Gephyroberyx > Gephyroberyx darwinii. Next base: position 36,733 of record CABFOQ010053120.1, read on the forward strand.
AACTACCGGTTGAGTCACTTATAGGGAAGATCTGGAGGCTGAGAAACGAAGGAGTTGCTACCTACCGACCACAGTCAGCAGCATGTTATCCAGCAGTAGGGCGACGAAAACGATGAACAGAATGAGTTTCCTCGACTGCCTCTCTTCTCGGAGCCATGTCACCAAGTTAAATTGCCGGAGTGCGTCTAATCTCCCCATGGTTCAAGCGATGCGAGCGAGCGAGCGAGAGAAACGAGTCGCTCTCTGGAAAATAGAAAAGGTGGCAAAGTCCCCCCCTACCTTGAGAGAGGAGGGTTAGTGGGTAAGTAACCTCAAATAAACGCAGAGCAAGACATAGATACATTTATGTTTTGTATTTTTTTTTGTCCATTTTATGCTGACACCACCTGTTGAGTAGAAATCAGTTATTGGCTGGCAAGTTGCAAAAAAGACAGACAAACTGCACGGAAAACACTCAGCGGGCAGCAAAAACTTGTGAAATTGCGTGGAAGCTGACGTTTGGACATCTTACCTCAGATGCACATTGACAGAAGCCTCCAGCAGCAGCAGCAGAGCTGAGAGGAGATGCTGCCTTTCTAGTGACTGGACGGACTACTGACGTCATTCAACCTTTATGTACAAGACCCTACCCAACCACCAACATGGGAAAACTACAATAATAATAAAGATAAAATGATGATAATAATAATAATTATAGTAATAATAATTAAGTGCAGTATGCAAGCAAAAAGCAAATATCATACTACATAAAAACCCATCTTCATAAGTTATATTTTCATGTAGTATATTAAGAACACAAGAACACCACAAGGTAAAAGTTGAAAAAACAATATAATAGTAAATAAATGATAAATGAAATCACATTAAAGCTTGTCTTAAAAGGAGTCCAAAGAAGTGATTTAAAAGAGAATACTGATTCTGATAGCCTGATGGCCCTGATGGGACCTTTAGTCTTAAAAAAGCCAATAATAAAGCCACCTAATTTCAGTTCACATACTATTTTATTTGCAGGAAAATAGTTTACCTTTTAAGGTTGACATAAATATAAAAAAAACATGGTACACGTATCAAACGGAAAGTTATGTGAGGATTTGGTATTTTAATGGGAACGCATATGGATGTATTATTGCTTTTCTGACAATATAATTGTTTTTTTTAATATTTGTGTTTGTGTTGCCTTGTGATACTAGAAATCATCAGTTTAGTAGTGCATCTTTTTTTAATTTACCACTATATCATTAGTCTTAAGGTCAGAGTGAAGGCCCCTGCCTGGGGACCCGAGGCTGCACACATCATTATGGGGTTAAAAGTAAAATAAAGTAAAATCTTAAAAGAAGTTCAGAATGATCACCGATAATTTAAAATAAGGAGAAGAATGCGCTGTATCAGTTAAATGCTCAAATTAGAGACCAGAAATGAGAACGCTCTCTTTTTTCACTAGATGCCCGGTCAATGGCATCATTTCTGTCAACATTCAACTGGAAATAAACGGGGCAAAGGAAAGTCTGCAAATGTTCTTGCTGCTTGCATTTGGAAGTCAAGACTGGAAATACATGTGAGTCCTGATGGTCTCGGTCCCTCATGGCTTCCAACAGCCCCATCTTGTGTTCTGGTAAGACTGCTACAACAGAAGCTCCCATGCATTTTCATAACATGGACCCCCCCCTAAAAAAAATAGGTGCGCATTAAGACTGAGGACCCCCATTGGAGAAGTTAGTCATTACTTGGAACAGAATTACCTGACTGTCTATATTGTAGTTGAGGAGATAACAGTGGGAACAGGGAAACCTGTAACTGAAACCTTATACATTCTCTCACGTTATGTGGCAACTAATGTAATAACAACTGGATAATGTAATAACTTCCCTCTAAATGGGTCCAAAATGGAATAAAACCTGTTTATGTATTAAATTACATCACATTATTACATTAAACAGCAATTATTACTTCAAATATATATTACTTCATTATATTTTTAACTGATGATGTAACAGCCTAATAATGCCATCATTTGAATTATTACATTCTTCTCAGTTTTGTGAGTTATTACATTATTAGTCAATATTAAATTACATCAATTAGAACTGATATACCCCTTGTACAGCTCTTAATCTCAAAGTTCTTCACAATGGCCACATTATGAAAACAATAAATGACGGCACATGAAAACCCCCAACCTTGGACACTGTCAGAGGACAAATAAAAACTCCCACAAAACCTTTGAGGGGAAAAAATGAAAGAAACATTGGGAGGGGCTACTCAGAATGAGACTAGGACGGGTGCTGAGGTGCTGGTGCTGAGTTTGGGCAAGCAGAGTATACAGAGTGAAAAGAATAAAGACACTAGATCTGGAACATCCAGATCTAGTGTGGGGCGTCAACAGATGTAATGATGATTGAGACTTGCTGTGCTTAACTAAGAGTTTCGGGATATGTTGGATCGTCGCAGGGCATCTGATCAAGGATGAGATATGAATTATATTGAAATCATCTTTATTAAACGCTCTATTCCTTGATCTGGCAGTGTACAAGGCCTTGATGGGTAGCTGACAGCCTGTGATCTTCTCAGCAGGGTGGACAACTCGTTACAACCTGGCCTTGGAGCTGGAAGAGGAAACCAGACAGTGATGGAGGTTGTGAGGAAACTCAATGATGGAGGAGTTGTCAGGAAAGGTCATGAGATGTTGAGCTTCCTAAGTTGCCACAGCAAGAACAATCTCTGCTGGTCAGAAACATTAAATAGACCAGTTGCTGTCTAGACGATGCAACTCTTCCGTTGTTTCGATTGTACTACTGTCTTCTCAAAATTTCCAACCAGAAACAGAAGCTCATCAATAATGTCATTTTAATGGGTTTGGGTTGGCTTTCAGTTCAGTCATCTAATTGGAACTCCTTGTGTGTGGCTTAGATATTTTCCTCTCTACTCTACCCAGCTCCTGCCCTGATATTTTGACCATCTTTTGATCTCCTAATTGAGGCCCCCTCATTAGGGAGTCGCTACAGATAATGTACCTTTACTGTATATCATAGTCCCCCATTCCCTTGTGTGTTAAACTCAGTGTGTCATATATACTTGCTAATGCCATGATGATTTATGGAAACCTCCTAAATTTAATTTCACAGATTTTTACTTGAACTGAAATCTTACAAGATACATTATGAGATGATTAAGTTTCATGACCATGTCCCTGAGAAACCCAAGGTCACCTGCCTGAATGACTACCGCCCTGTTGCACTGACCTCCACAATCATGAAATGCTTCGCTAGTCAAAACCCACATCTGCTCCACCCTTCCCACCACCATAGACCCTCTTCAATTTGCATACCGCCCAAACCGCTCCACTGACGATGCTATCTCCATGACACTTCACACTGCCCTCTCCCACCTGGACAAAAGGAATACATACACTGATCAGCCATAACATTAAAACCACCTGCCTAATATTGTGTAGGTCCTCCTTGTGCCGCCAAAACAGCTCTGACCCATCGAGGCATGGACTCCACAAGACCTCTGAAGGTGTCCTGTGGTATCTAGCACCAAGACATTAGCAGCATATCCTTTAAGTCCTGTAAGTTGCGAGGTGGGGCCTCCATGGATCGGATTTGTTTTTCCAGCACATCTCACAGATGCTCAATCGGATTGGGATCTGGGGAATTTGGAGGCCAAGTCAACACCTTGAACTCTTTGTCATGTTCCTCAAACCATTCCTGAACAAATTTTGCAGTGTGGCAGGTCGCATTATCCTGCTGAAAGAGGCCACTGCCATCAGGTAATACCGTTGCCCTAAACGCTGTACCTGAACACTGTACCAACACGTACGGTGGTACATGTCAAAGTAACATCCACATGAATGCCAGGACCCAAGGTTTCCCAGCAGAACATTGCCAAGAGCATCACACTGCCTCCGCCGTCTTGCCTTCTTCCCATAATGCATCCTAGTGCCATCTCTTCCCCAGGTAAACAACGCACATGCACCCAACTGTCCACATGATGTAAAAGAAAACGTGATTCATCAGACCAGGCCACCTTCTTCCATTGCTCCATGGTCCAGTTCTGATGCTCACGTGCCCATTGTAGGTGCTTTCGACAGTGGACAGGGGTCAGCATGGGCACTCTGACCGGTCTGCGGCTATGCAGCCCCATACGCAGCAAGCTGCGATGCACTGTGTGTTCTGACACCTTTCTATCATAGCCAGCATTAACTTAGCATTATCAGGGCTAGCCTTCGCTCCCCACGCGCATCAATGAGCCTTGGGTTCCCATGACCCTGTCGCCGGTTCACCAGTTGTCCTTTCTTGGACCACTTCTGGGAGGTACTAACCACTGCATACCGGGAACACTCCACAAGACCTGCCGTTTTGGAGATGCTCTGACCCAGTCGTCTAGCCATCACAATTTGGCCCTTGTGAAAGTCGCTCAGATCCTTACGCTTGCCCATTTTTCCTGCTTCCAACACATCAACTTCAAGAACTGACTGTTCACTTGCTTCCCAATATATCCCACCCCTTGACAGGTGCCATTGTAACAAGATAATTGATGTTATTCACTTCACCTGTCAGTGGTTTTAATGTTGTGGCTGATCAGTGTATGTCAGAATGCTGTTTATTGATTACAGCTCAGCTTTCAACACTACATCAATGGAGCTGAAGTGGAGAGAGTCCGCCACTTCAAGTTCCTTGGTGTTCACATTTCCGACGACCTCACCTGGACTCACCACACGGACACTACAGCGAGGACGGCCCGCCAACGCCTCTTCTTCCTGAGGAGGCTAAAAAAGGTTGGCGTGTCCCCCAACATCCTCACCAACTTCTACAGATGCACCATTGAGAGCATTCTCTCTGGCTGCATCACTTCTTGGTACGGCAGCTGCT
>CABFOQ010053120.1:45935-57191 GCA_900660455.1 Gephyroberyx darwinii
CTCCCCATCCCATCAAATGCCAGGTCCATTCATTATGGAAATGCTATGCATTGATTTGTCATCCGCCGTAAAACTCGCAACGTATCCGGACTTGGCTCTTTTTTCTTTTAAATCAGCACACCGCTCCATTCGCTTTTCTGCAGTGCCTGTCATTAATACCCGTCACCCCAGCTTGCTCCCACGTCATATTTCTGCTGTTCTACTAAGAATATATGGAGCATCTGCTCAGCCAGTGTTCAGGAGGCCTCGCATAATTGACTACAAGGGGGGAAACTTCATTTGTGTTCTGTACGGGCAGCCCACCGAGCAGAATCACGCAAAGCCAAATTCACTCTGCTATGCGTTGCACCACTGATAATAAATCACGGCTGTAATTTAAAGACGTTCTGGTTGAACGTCTTGCGGATGGTACCAGAGGAACTGAACCTTCGCTGTTCTGTTAAATTTAGTTGTTTTTTTACTCATCAGGAAAGTGGGTGAGGTTGGGATTACACCACCTCATCTGTACAGTTTTAAATTTAATTTTTTTTTTTTAATTTTTGCCTTTATTTGACAGTCAGTAGAGAGAGACAGGAAAGATCAGGTGAGAGAGGAGGGATGACATGCGACATAGGTATGCGCCTTAGACCACTGAGCCACCAGGAATCCCCCTCATCGGTACAGTTTAACAGTAAAGTGATAGATGTACGCAAAGAAAGAAAAAAACGTGAAAGTAAAAACCTGATCACACACACACACACACAGTATAACTTGTGCTTAGTGTTTAAATTACAGAAATTCAAAAGCTAAACACACTCATGTGCATGCAAACTCTTGCATGCACATGAGTCCTAATCTTAAACTAACCTTTAACCCTTAGCCTAATTTGAACCTAATCTTAACCTTAAACCCAAATCCTAATCCTGATGTACCCCGTTGAAGAAGTGAGGACCGGCAAAATGTGCTCACTCTGAAGGTCTAAAATTGAAACTGGTTCTCACAAGAAGTACATGAACACACATACACAAACACACACACACACACACACAAAATCCTTGACTAGGTCACACAGACAGTAGCAGGTAAAGTAATTTTACTGTAGAGTGCTGTGTGTTGACAGTTTGTAGGCCAGGCCTTAGCAGCGTCAGTGGGGACAGAGGTATATTTGGAACCTAGGACTAGGTACTGTTGGCCGACACCTCCAGCCATCCCACATCTCTCATCTTGAGCTTATTTAAGCAGACAGAATAGTGTGTTCGCAAAGCCTCACGATGAAGGAATAAAGTCCTGTTTTAACTAGGCTCCAATATATGTTCTTTAGCTAAGCTTCAAGATAAGCCCCTTTTTAACTAGGGGCCAAGATAAGTCCTTTTATAACTAAGCTATCATCCCAGAAAAGCCTTTTTTTTTTTAACTACGCTATCATGTAAGATAAGTCCTTTTTTAACTAGGCTATCATCCCAGACAAGTCCTTTTTAATTAAGCTCCAAGACAAGTCATTCTTTAACTAGGCTCTCATCTAAGACAAGTCCTTTTTAAATACGCTATCATGCAAGACACGTCCTTTTTTAACTAGGTTATCATCCAAGACAAGTCCTTTTTTAACTAGGCTATCATCTAAGACAAGTCCTTTTAAACTTGGTGTTTTTAACTAGGTGATTTCATTACACCATGTAGGAATGTATTACATTAACAGGTTTTACCACATTTTTGATTCATTTGGAGGGACATTTTATTATATTTTAATGAATCATTACATTGTCCAGACAGTTATTACATTATCACATATATTACTTTTTTTTTCTATTCCAGTGTTATTCTATTCTAATTCTAATTCCATTCCATTCTATTTTATTCTACTCTATTATATCATTATGCAGTGGCTCAAACCATTGCTCTGGATATCTCTGAATCAATATCAACAAATGCAAGGTGTCCCTCCAGTGTATGTCGGAGCTAAATCTTTTTGACATTTTTATGAAGCACGGCCCCCACATCACAAGCAGCAGCCCTTAAATTGAATATTGATTCTAATGATCTCTTCTTTGGGCTGCGAGTGTTTGAATCTTAATAAAGCCGAGTGAAATGCATTGCATTCTCAATTTGAAGAAAACTTTATGCGCAGCCCTCGGGAAATTCGATGCTAATCTGATGGATTCGCTGTATTCCACATTTATGAATTTTTGCACTGCAGTTCCTGAAAGCTTGTTGCACAAAGAACACATGTAAAATTGAACCTTGGTAAATCTTTCTGTAAGACACTCTGGGGTAAGTGTCTGTTTTCTGGCAGGACTATAATCTCAATCAAATATGAACTCTTCAAATGAGGGATGCAGGAGTACAGGATATGATTTAACTATGATTGACTTTTTCTTTTATTAATACATTCCTGTTCCCAAACCCCTAGAGTCAAGAAGCACACAGGGAAATTAAAGACATCTAACAAATCATAACAAAAAAAAACATGTCAGTTATTAATTATGCTTCAGCCATGGTCCATTGATATGCTAATTAACAAATTAATTATTATTGTTATTATTGTTATTATTATTATTATAAGTAAGTTAGGAAGATTCTCCAATTTACTTACATGAGGCACAAAGTGTAGGAGTCAATGGTAAGGTTTCAATGATTTATGCTTAATTAATGAAATTATAAAGAGCTATAAAGTCTGATGAAAAAGACTGGACATGATGGAAGATGAAGATGAAGATGATCAAACCAGAAATCTCAGCATCTGGCCATGTAATCACTGTGTCATTGATATTGATCCACAATCCTATCACCCTCTGCAGATATGGGATATGGGACAGTAAAAATCTTACTTTCCATTGGTCTGAAAAGATTCACAATCCAAGTAGCAATATCAATGAGACATATAACAAGTGAAACCCATGACAAAAAGTTTCACAGGTTGCAAATATTATATCCCAAACATCACCAACAAAAAATATAATATCCCTAATATTTGATCTCCATCGACTGTTATCATCAAGTCATTCACTCCGTCCCCTTCTATAATTCTATTCTAGTAAATTTGAACCCTCCCCTCCCCATTCCCTGTAATGTGACATGCCCAATAAGGCTGGGGACACACTAGAGGATTATGGGGGCGATATTTGGACATCCTGACAATTGGCAGGGGAAATCCCCGATCTGAGGCTCGGTCAGGACCGTTGGTTCGCACGGATTATTTGATAAAGAGTTCACAGATTTGATCTGAACAGACTGATCCGAGTCCCGGTCCATTCCAAGTTCAGAGGTCACCAATAGCCAATGAGAGCCCAGTTTGCAGTGAGATGAGGTAGATGCCCTGAGGTCCTGCTGGACAGCTCCCAGTGTGAATGTGTGCAACTGTATGAATGTGAAGCAAGACAGTCGACTTTACTTGGATAAATAGAGAGTTTACTCACACATTGAAGCATATAATGACAAATCCAATCAGCCACCTCTATTGCCACGCAAGAGAGAGGGAGAAAGAAAGAGCGCAAAGAAAGAGCGAAAAAAAGAGAGAGAGAGCTAGCCTGTAATATTATTGCCTATCTGTCCCAAAGTGAGGTGAGGTTCACATCCAAACCCTCCTAGAGCAGATCAGAGGGTGGTGAAAGTTCAGTGCAACCACACAATGAAAGAGGCATCTTAATTTGGAGTTATAACCTTACCAGAGCGCTTTTTAACTCAAACAAGAGGAACTTGAGCTGCCTGATGTCGGAATGCCAGAATCACAGCAAATTAACATTAACCAGTTACATTAAAGAGGGCATGATTTAAGCTAATTGATGCATAAATAAGCACAATTTTCTTTGTCAACATAAACATAACATAAAAGAGTTTTTTTTCCTCGTTAATATACAAATTTATGCAGCAAGATGCTCCAGATCATCTTCTCTGCAGGTGGTGGAAGTATGCCGTTTCTATCATGTATTGTTCTTGAGTTATCACGTCTACACACAGACAGACAGGCAAACAGACACACATAAACCACCATGACGACGTAGCATATCCCACGGCATGCGGGACATAAAACACACTCTATCTGAGGAAGGGGGAAGTTTCCAAGCCATTTAACTGCAAAGCCATATCATGACTGCAAACAATCAAAACAGTACATCATACTGTCTACACAGTGTTTGTTAAGATAGGAAACAGAATGGAATGAATGCTATGTCAAGGCAGTTTTTTGGACTCAAAAGTAGCGCTGATGCATACTGGAAATTTATGTTGTGTTATTTTGTCTGTCATTTTAAGGTTTCTTTTGTAATTTATGTATAGTCAGAGTTGCTGTCTGCGGGGATAACCCGACACATTAACAACTCTAGTCCAGATTGATTTAGATTGGGGGGGGGTATTTTTTCCAGCGTTTCCATCTGATTCACTAAGAAATATATACAAATCAAGTTGAGGTACAAACAACTGAAACTGACAGCGCGCTGCGCAAGTAAACAGCTTCATTAGCAACAGTAAGCGTAAATTGCTTCAGCTGTAAGGCAGGCACCCTTGTACCTCTGTGTTATTTTTTTCAAGGATGGATTTTAATTTAAATTGAGGTAAAATAAATAAATAATAAAATCGATCGCCAATAGCTAGTGAGAGCCCAGTTTACAGTGAGGTGAGGTGAGGCAGATGCCCTGAGATAACCTTGTGGTTGTACTGGACAGCTCCCAGAGTGAATGTGTGCAACTGTATGAATGTGAAGCAAGACAGTGCAATTCAAACTGCCTGTGGCTAGCTAGCATTTGGCTAGCTACTGAGCATTAGCCTCAATTTCAATGTTACGTTTATGCTTTAGCCCTCATATAGAGCTTTGGCTGTGGATAGTCCAGTTTTAGACCTAGCAGTAAATAAATCAGATTGTTTGATTTCGGTCAAGCATCTCATTTGTTGGACTTCTCCATTGCAAGCTTTGTTGACTTGTAGTAGGTTAGTAGTAGTAGGTATTATTGGTGATTTGAATTAATTTTTCATTGTTATATTTTCATTAGCTAAGATGCTCATGGCTGGTAAGCATGTAGCTAGCGCTGAGCGTTAAACAGATTCAAGTTAAATGAACACAATTAAAGGTTGACTCTGGCTGGCTAGACATTCCAAGGCATTACTCAGCAGCTAAGAAAGAAACTAAGTCGGCCCAATGTTGCATCCTACTTTAATTTTTCTCCACCCCGACTCCTCCTGCTGCCCATCAGACTGTGATGGTTTGGGGTGATTCATCCTCTCCCACAATCCCTTTGGAGGAGCTTGATTGGTCGCCATGGAGATTTGAGGGGAGAACACGAGCAGCTAAGTGGCAGAGCAGATCAGCCGACCGAGACTCATAAAGACGGAACAAAACCAGGAGAGAGAGAGAGAAGAGGACAGAAGCTTCCAATTCTTGCATTCACCACTCGTTGATTTTTTCAGGGCGGCTTCTTGAATTTGAGACTTGCAATCCACTTAAGACCGGACCTAATGCTATTTCGATTGTCTTTTTGTCAAGTCGGTGAATTTAAATAATTTAGTTCAATTAAATTAATTCAAATTTGAAGAAGAAAATAGTTTTGTTTTCCTTGTTGAAAATGCCTTGCAGACACGACTGCTGAACAAAATTTCAATTTAAAAAATGAATAATAAAAATTTAAGAAAATCTGGCCACCGTCTTTTCACTATTTAACTCTGTTGAAATGAGTTATTATTATTGGTGCACATACACTAATTTATACACATAAACCAACATTTTATTACGGCAGATCAGAAGTTGTAATACGCTCAAACACTGTCAGTTTAACAACCGAAACATGCCCCTAGTGCAGCTCTTGCCCTTGGTGCAGCCTGAAATCACTGATAATCACTAACTCATCAAACTGAGACACAGCCCTCCTGACTCAATACATTTTGTACAGCGCATTTACAGTAGAGCAAACTTACAAAGCAAACACCAAGAAGCAGGAAGGGCTAAACACACACACACACACACACACACACACACTTTCCACGTAGGTCCAACTTACCCACAGATACATCATCATGGCGAGTAGATAGTCAAGTGCGTTTCCCCCTTACAGCGCAGAAATCAATTCCTCCTTTACTTTAAACACAAATTTCTGCAGCCGCCAGACTCTGTATCGTCTGCTCTTTCTATCCTTCTACTCTTCCACTCCAGCCGTTGGACCAATCCCTTGTTCACCGGCAGTCCTTCACAATCAATATCTCTCTCGATTGGAAAGGTGTGGCGAGGTGAGTTTTTGCTTCAGAGAAAGCTGCCGCCTCCTCTTGGATTGGGAAGATGTTCTTGACTCCGCTTTATTTTTCTTTTACTTCTTTCTTTCTTCCTTCCTCCCCCCTTTTGCTGTAAAATCCTGCTTAGGTACCACTTCTAAACGAGTGTGAGTGAGTGAGTGAGTGTGTGTGTTTGAGTGTGTGAGAGAGTGTGTGAGCGTAATGACTACGTCTAATGTATGCAGTAGGAGGCTACAGTACAACTGAATGATGAAAGTCAATGAGAGACGGTGGGAGGGAGAGGGGAGGGAAGGAGTGGAGGCGGGGAAAACACACACGCACGCACACACACACACGCACACACATATACAAAGCAGATGAAGCGTTCTTGTAAGCAGCTGTTAGTAGCTCCCGATATCATAGAGAAAAATAATGAATATGAAATTAAAAGTAATAGTCTGCAACATTTTCATGTAACTAAGTCTGTTTTGCTACACTCTATCACTAATTGACAAGGCAGCAACTGCTCAGAGAGCAAACAGTGTAAACCCAATAACAATGTACAGGTTTACAGTTGTTTTCTCTGCTTTTGGAAAATATGGTGATTTGTTGACTTCATTTATCATCTCGGACCTGATGCCGATTACGAAAAATGATGAAACCCTATTTCGGACCAACATTGAAGTTACTGCTTCTTAACTTTTTGTAAAAGCAAAATAGTGATTCAGCCTGTAGCCAGTTCAGGTGTTTTCTTTGTTATTTTCATGTCTTTACCAAGCAATGCACGGACAGGGTCCCACATAACACCAGTCCTGTGTGAATTGAGCTAATGACACAACTTGTTTAATGTAGCTACTACTGTGTCCCCGTTCAGTGTTGAATATGCATTCTTCTCTCAGTCTGTCTTCCTGTTACTTAATTTTTTTGTATTTCTGTCTCTCTCTTTTTCCTTTCTCATGCAATAAGCCAAAAATGCCCCTCTGCCCTAACTGTCTAACTTTCTTCTCCCACTCCCACTCCCACTTTTGCATGTAGGAACACATAGGGGTATACATATGCATTCACTTGTTATAGTATGCATAATAAAAAATGTGAGTGTAGGATAGTGTGGTCTGTGTTAATTTATCATCAAGACAGGTAGAGGGTGTGGCCCTCCAGAAATAAACAAGAGACTATTGAGTCAGCCAAACACACACACAGACACACAGACACACACAAACACACATAATCACACATAGACACTCACCAGCACCCTTTGCTCTGTTCAACAAGCTTCTTTCTACCACTACTACAGTGGAATTGCCTATCAATTTTTCAACACATTCAACCCCACTTCAGACTAATTAATAAGGGATACCATGACATTTTTAATTCTAAATGTTTGTTTTTATTAGCCTGGTTTCGATTAGGAAAACTTACTGTATACGCAACCCCTTAATGAGTTTGAGGAATCAGTGAGAAACAAATGAGAATACACATTTATACGGTACCTGTGAAGAGAGACTAAGACTGGGGGTAATGTGATCATTTGGGGTTTCCAGTTCTCTGGTTCATGTGAGTATTCAGTCTGCAGAGTTTTTAATATTTATCAGATTTGGAAGTACAGTAGCCTGAACAGCCTAAAGATGTCGCTGTCTTTGATTTGCATTTACTTGTGAATGCACTGGCTCCGACTTACATTTCTGAACTGCTACGCCTATACTCGACCTCTAGACCCCCTAGATCTTCTGATAGAGACCTCTTAGCTGTACCACAGTCTAAGCTGAAGCTTAAGGGAGATCAGGCATTTGAAGTTGTAGTCCCTAGATTGTCCACACCACTAACACCTTTTAAAATCATCTCAAATCCACTTTAACCTTAGTCCACATAGCCTTTGAGTCTGTCAAAGTTTGAGACTATCTGGTCTATCAATTGTACCACAACTGTCTGCATTCTATTCTTGTTTTTGCTCTTTTAATATTTGTACAGCAAGGTCAACCTTGGTTGTTTTTGTGCTTCATAAATAAACTTGATTTGACTTGTATATTGAGTCAGAATGCAACCCATTCAAAATCTTGACCACATACCACACAAGAAGAAGTGTGTGATCAAAGATCTGATGCAAGTCTGATACAGCCGCCCTACTACGCAAGTTCTGCTCTCCAAAATAAGAAAGATATGCGGATCAAACATGCAAATCCCAATAAACAAGGCCACAATGATGAGGCTATTTATTGGATTGCTGAGTGTATATGGAGTATAGCACTTGCTCAGTGGTACAGATATTGGACAACAGTAGCTGGTATGTTTCTGAGATGACTATTGTTCACACCTATCTGTTTTGTACTCACAGAGGAAGCAATCCATTTTTGATCAGCCACTTCTTGCTGCACATTATCTGGTCAAGATTTCCTCTAAGGTTTTGAATGGGTTGCATTACAAATGAATGACAGTAGTAGTGCAGAACAGTAGTAGTGCAGTCAGTAGTAGGACTTATTCCACAAGGTTTTATAATTGTAGTAAATAGTGGCAATACAGTTGTGTATCATCTGCATAGTAGGGGTGAAAGAAAACATTATATTCACAGATAATATTACCAAGGGAGAGCAGGCCAAATGAGATCAAGAGAGGACCTTGAACTGAACCCTGGAGGGTACCTAACTAAAACTCAAAATGAGGCGGGTGCTACCCCACTGTACTACAATGTCTTCTAATATGACCAATTGGAATCTATTTGTCAGGTATGACAAATCTCCAATAGTGTGGAGACATACAACATTTTCTCAAAGGCCCAAAGGGATGTCATGATCGACTGTATCAAAGGCTGCACATGAAGGAGAACAAGGACTGATATAATGTCAACAGGGCTGCTAGGAAGGGTGTCTATGAATTTTCAATTAGTCCTAGATTTAATCACATCGAAGTTAAAAATTAAGAGTCGGGAAATTGGCAGAGTTTTTAATGTCAACACCCTTTGAGTGGACTAAGGTGTGCTGCTGAACATAAACGAGTCCACAAACATGTTGGGTGAAACCAAGTCAGTAAGAGACACAAATCCTCAAAACTTCTGGTATTTGAGGAACATCATTCGTCAATATCTATATTAAAGATCTCAAATCATTCACTTTCATTAATTTGTTTTCAAATATTCAAATATACTCAGGATAAGAATGTGTGTAATGATAATTGGCCCAGATAATTGCTAAACGTTTGCGCAGGGAAGGGCTTGCTGTATCAGCAAAATGACCAAATGAGAATGCCATGATATGCACTAGCCATGTGCAATGAATGGAAAATGTGGTAACACTTTATAATAAGGGTACAAATCATATACTGAAGTATATGAAGTATACTTAACTAATTCTTAATTAATGCAGGATGTATCATGAATTCCTGTTGCTCACCATTAACATATGATCAAGTCACTATGACTTTGTGATTAGTTCACACCTAATAGAGCATCACTTAAGGAATGTTAATTCACAGTTACTTCATACATTAATTGATATGCGACCAAATTAGCTGGATTTCTCTTACATAAATAATAATAATAATTTGTATCCCCTTGAAAACTGAATATTCAGCAAAAGCAATTAAATGTCATCCAAATAAAACAACTTTTTTTTTCAAAATGATGCAAACTTTATTACTAACAACCACTTTCTTTTGGGTTTCAAACTACAAATGGAAATGCAATCTGTCAGTCCTCTCATCAAGGCGGGTCTTCAGTTTGGACTTCACTTCCTCATTCAGTGACTAACAAATTGGGTAACAACCGGCACTTCACTTCGACCACACCAACATTGTTCTTCTTTATTGGTAAGGTGCTTTCTACCTCAGATAACGTCCATATGTTCAAGCTAGAGTTTAGACATTAGTCTATTACAGTAGGGCCGTTGTTGGCATTTTGTGTTTATCTACATCCTCATGCTGAGGCATTACAAACTAATGCTAGCTAGGCCTGGGTAAAGTTAGTAGCTTGCTAACAACCTAAGCTAACGCTAGCAAAGTAACTTAGTTAAAGTTAGCTAAGTTTACTGCTGGTTGCTCACTAATTTACAACTCTAGCGACAACAGCGATGGCAGAATAATTTATGTGGTAAACACACAAACATTTCAATCCCTTATCAACCTAACTTTATTTAACAACATAACTAGTGGCTTATGAGGCTTATGACCCCCCGAGGGGTCCGGTTTCAGGGTTATGTACGTTACATGTGCCAGCTGTGGTATTGTAGTGTAGTATAGCATAATTAATGTGCTGGTTACATTGTAGACTACCAATAGTTTTTTTTACTGCCTGTGGGCTTACTTGATGGAACTTGTTTATATGTGGTGAGCAATAAATACGCTTCAACATCGCAAAAGTGTATCACCTATGGTCTTTGACAGCCTATATTACAGTAACGTTAGGCTACAGGCTCCCGACTGACATAGCAGCCCCTGAGTGGCTTATAACGTAGCCCTGAAACGGGACCCCTCGGGCTAGTGGCTTATGTTGTTGAATAAAGTTAGGTTGATAAGGGATTGAAATGCTTGTGTGTTTACCACAGAAATTATTCTGCCATCGCTGTTGTAACAATGCAAACATCATTACCAGTAGTGAAATTCTTGTCCTCCGGGTCAACTCAACTTAACACAGTAGTAAAAAGTCAAATAAGTAAAAAAATAGGTAATAATACAGTAAGACAATAAGTAAATAATTAAGTAATAAGTAAGTATCAAACAGTAATAAGGTGCAAAGTAATAAGGTGCAAAATAAAGTATAATAAAGAATAATAATAGAGAAATTTACAGAGTGAGGTAGACAAAGCAGGTATGTAACCTTAAAGTGGCCAAGTGTGTGTGTGTGTGTGTTGTGGTGCAATCATGTATGTGTGTATGGTGTGTGTGCAAGTGTTATTGTCAGCAGTTCAGTAGCCTGATGACTTGTGGGTAGAAACTGTCTCCGGATGCTCCTGTGCCGTCTGACCGACGGTAGGAGTGTGAAAGGTCTGTGGCTGGGATGGCTGGGGTCCGAGAGGATCCACTGGGCCTTCCTCCTGCAGCGCTGGCTGTAGAGGACCTGGATGGCTGGCAGCTCAGTCCTGGTGATGCGTTGAGCCG
>CABFOQ010053121.1:0-23365 GCA_900660455.1 Gephyroberyx darwinii
CGGTCTTACCATCAGATGGCCTAATGACACTGCGTGCCAGAAACACAAAGGCAGCAGAGGAGAGGAAATGGAGAGGCAGAGAGACTGGACTGAAAGGAGAAGATGCTATCTGCTGATAGGCCGGGATGGGGATGTGTTTGTGTCGGGGAGGATTGGACTGAGACTGGCTCGACAAAAGCACAACACAAAGGGAGCAAATTTGCACTTGAACTTACTCGACTTTGTATGTGCACATACACAAACAGAGCCGCTGGGATGAAAACCTTGAACTTTGTCCCTCCCTCTCTTTATCGCTCTCTTTCACACACAATAAAAAATGAGTTGCTTCCCTCCGCACATTAACGATGAGCTTTTCCTCACACACACACACACACAATTCACAAAATCATATGCGCTTTTCCACACAGAAGCGCGTACGACGGTGTACACGCACGGGTGATGGATGTTGCATGACGCAGTGATGACCCCGCCAGCATCGACCCCATTAGGGGGATCTGGATGATGCTCATTTGGAAAATGGCTTGTCAGTCAGGGCCAGGACCGCTGACCCGCCCGCTGTCAGGGGGCGGTGCTTTCAGGGCCCACGTGTCCTTCAACCCGGGTTGCGTCGGTTATGATCGGGACTTTAATTTAACCAAGGAGAGAATCCATCAAGGGTCTCAGCGAGGCGCCAAAGTTGTCAGGCTTGGTAGCCAGCCACGTTCCTTACAGGAATGCTTGAACGTCCCCCCCGTGGGGAAGCCATCTTGTCTGGTGTTCTTCTTTGACCTTTGCTAAGTACTGTTTAATGCTTCCCTTTATGCGTCTGCGCTGCCATTGGAAGCCCTCTGTGTTTTATTTCCCGGAGCCACCAACGCCTACGAAACCAGACTGACTGCCCGGGTCTCAGCCAATCAGAGACTTCCATTGATCCGTGCTCAGGCAATGATGTAATTCCCAGTAGACTGCACCATGGGAATTGTGGGAGTTTCACCGGTCAGCCTGGGCGTTTCCCAAAACCAACATTAGCTTACGGTCATGGCACCGGCCTCGTTTCTACCAGATGAAGCTTGTGTGGCTTTGGAGAGAGCGCTGTTCTAATTTCAACAACAGGAAGAGGCTGACTTCAGTTCCAGCTTACACCACCCGTGGACGTAGCCAGCTGAAGCTAGTGTCAAAGCTAGTGTCAAAGCTAGCTTCTGCTTCTGCCAGTTAAACGTAGCGAGCGTTGTTCTCTTTGAAGATCTCTCTTAAGGAGGATGATGTGAAGAGCCACATTTGGCACTAATGTAAAATAGTTCCAGTGAGCTGCTGGGAAAACGAGCCCACGTCTCTGGGGAATCACCGTGGGTGTCTGACTGTCCGCCCACTGATTGGGTGACTGTCACCAGAGGCCTCGTTGCCAGGGTAACCGCCCTCTGTCACCTCCCGTTTTCATTCACTTCCTGCTGCTTTCCACTCTCTGATGCGCTCGCCTTCTCTCTCTGTCTCTCTCCGTCTCTCTCCTTGTCTTTTTCTTTTCAAAGGGCAAAAGCTTGCAAACTTGGCGTGCATGCCAATTGCGCGCGTACGTGCGTGTGTGTGTGTGTGTGTGTGTGTGTGTGTGTGTGTGTGCAATGTTTCTGTTATCAGTCACGCAGAGTGGCCACTGTCTCCCCTGGTGCTGGACTGTGACGCTAATCTGTTGCAACAGCCATCAACAAGTTTCTCAATACTGGGCACTGGACTGGCAGAGAGACCGACAGAGAAAGAGGGAGGAGGTAGAGATGGCTGGAGGGGAGGAAGAGTGAAGAGAAAGAGGGTTGGGTGGAGAAATACCTTCCTGCCTTCCTTATTTTTATGTCTTCCTTCACCATCCTTTCTTCTATTTCTTTGCCCCTTCCTTCCTTTCCTTCTTTCCTTCCTTCCCTCGACTCTTCTTTCCTTCCAACCTTACAAACGCATGGGAGGAGAGGGACGAGTAGCAACGTCCTCTTTGTGACAGCGTGCAACAGGGTTTATGGGAAATGTGGTGTTTATCTTGACACTACCACTAAAAATACCACTGAGATAGAGGCTGTCAATCTTCTGACCATGGTTTATGGTAGTTATACCAAAGCATCACAATTAATTTGACAATGATGAATTGAAATTAAATTTAAAATGCTACACGTAGCACCTTTAAGATAGATTATAGTGGAGAAAGAGAAAGAGATATCTACTTAGAAAGAGACGTGTATCTGTGTGCCACCTGGTGAGAGAGTGAGAGTCACTGCTGAGAAAGTTTGCAGCCTGGAGAGAAAGGGATAATAGCTGAGATCCCTACCTGGGAGGGAGAGAGGGAGAGAGAGAAGGACAACACACCAGGCGTGGAGCTCAGGGCATTTGGATCCCTTCCTAGCCCCGGTCCCTCACTCCTGCTCCCTCGCTCTCCCTCCTCCCAGTCTCAGCCACAGTGTGAGTTCAGAGTCACACCATTTCAAAGGGCTCCCGGTCATCCAGGAATGATGTTCCCAGAGCTTAGTCAGATATCCTCCTCTGTTTATGTGCGGTTGGCTGCCAGATGGACGCCGAGCACCGCCCGGCCCATATCAGAGCAGTACAGACCTTAACTCACAGTTAACCACCTGGAACTATTGGCACCGCAGAATATATTCCTCCTCCCTGGGGTCCCCCGGGTCGATGCTCTTTTCTTTTCCATTCTGGCTCGTGTGTTTTAGTTTATCACCGTAATAAAAAAAGACATTTGTATTGGCCACATAAAAACAACATGTTGTAGAAATGCAGAAATGTGAAGAAACGTCTCGCCAAAGGGAGAAAGGAAGCGAGACGTTACAACCATATGGTGACTTTATGAGAAAATGAAAATGTTGCCTCGAACCAGGACATGGGTGCACTGAGGCTCCCAGTTATTTACCTGATATTAAACTTTCAGCCTCCCTTTCCCATTCTCTCTCGTTCTCCGTCCATCCCTCCCTCCTCCTCTCAGCAGAGGGGTAATTGGTATAGAGTTTACGGAGGGCTGGCCGGTCCCGCAGGACAGCCACTCCTCTGTATGAGTCTAATTAAACACTGATTCCTCATTGTCGCCTCTCCTCCTCCTCCATCCCTCTTTCTTCCTCTCTTTCCTCTCACGTCCCCGTGATGCACAGCGGGCACCTTAATTACTCTGGAGTTTACATATCAGCGTGCCCTGCCTCAATGTCATCCAATGTACAAACACACACAAGCACAGATGCAGTTGCAGGCCCACTGGAATTATAGCGCTGACACTGTTTGGAGCTAATGGCAGGCTACTAGAGCTCTAGTATACGTTTCTATTGTATTTCTCTATTAGTCCCGTCTCTTTCCCTTTCTCACAATCTAAGTGTGTGTGTGTGTGTGTGACACTTTGATGTAAGACGTGCACCACAGAGGAGCGTTCCCTGTTCTCTTAGATCTAGACACAGAGAACACCACCATCTCTCATCTCCCCGGTTGATATCTGGCAGCCAAACAACAGCGGAGAGATGAAAGGAGAAGATGGAGAACGGCACTCGACAGATTCAAAAGAACCATATCAATCACCAACGCTGGTGGAAAACACATAGGGTTGAGTCATGGTTTCGTACATTGCAAAACAAACAACTTCAAGTGCACATAATACATCAAGACAGACACTTTCACGGCCTCATGGGTGGACAGATTTGTGTGTTTTTTTATTTCAAGTATTCAAAATATATAGAAAACGAAACAATGGAAAAATATACTTCTATACACCACCTGTGCATTTCAGCTTATGCCTTATTATATCTCTATACTTCCCAAACTTTTGTGCACGGACCTGGATTACTTATATACTTTCTAGATACTATCAGGAGAAAAAAAAGGAATGAAAGAAAGATCCGTGAGGCTCCACATGCTGGTGTGGAGCCTGTGGAAAAGCCCAGCTGAGTGGAGGTGGTGATGAAGGAGCAGAGGGACAATCGTGAGGAAAGAAGAGAAAAAGAGAGGGATTGTTAAAGGAACAGTTCACCCCAAAATGAAAACTGCCATCTCTACTACATCTACTCGCCCCCTTGTCCGTCGAAACTCCATTGACGTTCGTACGACCACGAAACACACACACAGGTTAGCCCCAACAGTTTCATCTCCGCTTCCTCCCAAACAACTGAAGTGAACGGCGTCGGGTTGTTAACAGTTATGAAAAGGGAATAAAATGTCCATCATATTTCTCAGAACAACTCCTGTACCTATTTATCTCTTTATGTACCGTTGTTCTAAGGAGAGGAAACATACCTCTTGTGTAGTATGGCAACTGAAACAAGGAAATGGGTTTTGACTGGCATCGGGGTGAGTAAATGACAGTAAATTTGGCGTGAACTGTTCCTTTAAGGCTGGAGCCGCTACACTGACCACCTGCATGAGGATACAGCAAATCACATTAGTCTTCTCTGGTTGCTGGAGATGTGGAGGGACGGAGGGAGGGAGGAAAAGAGAAAGAAAGTCTGTGTCAAAACCTCATCAATTCTAGATGGGAAGGTTTGCTTGCCAGACCATTAAAACACACCGTGGGAGAGGTTGTTAAAGCTGCAGCTTGTACAGTGACCATCTGCTTAATACTACTGCACAATATATTGCTATATATACAGAGAGGGGCAGAGAAACAGGTGTGTTTGTGGGGAAGTGTGTCCTGGCTGGAGGGGTTGAGTTAGACCCAGGGACACACACACACACAGAGAGTGAGAGAGATGTTCGAAGTTGAGGTTCAGCTCTCTTTTTGCAGAGTGGTTGGGAGAAGAGGAAAAGTGAAGCAGGACACCGAGCTCTTGCAAAGCAATTACCCCTGGAGCAGGTGTCAAATCGATGACAAGGTTTGCCGGCCTGTCCCAGGACACGTCAGGAACGGGGCATCAAATCTCTGATCTGACAGTGCACTTCAATTTCAAGCCCCAATAAATAAAATAATACCGCCACCACAAATAAGTGAATAAGATAAGTGTCGGAAGGAACGGGAACAGGCGGCGTGGTGCCCTGTCCAGAAGGAAACGCAGGCAGTCGAAATGGAATGAGGGATGGAAAAAAACGACAGTGAATGAGCAGAACTGGAAAAGTTGAGGGGAAGTTGTCATGGGGGAATCAATTTAACCAGCTCAAGTTTGAATAGAAGCTGCGTCAGAGCAAAGACATGTTTTAAAAATGCAGTCAGGTTTTTTTTAAGCTAACTTTATTTGCCGTTTTAACCTGCTGGCTGTATCATAAAGGATTTCAGTTCCATGGCAAACTCAGAGACACCAATTCAAAAAACATGACACCTTCCCCTACATTGCTGGCTTGAAAGGAAAACTAGCTTTTATATGAGCTACTATTACTGAAGTTATTAGTTATCTTGAGGCTTATAAAAAAAATTTTTAATTTAAAAGACATTGTCAGTTTTTTAATATTTGACAATGTACATCAGGTAATACAACAACCATTTCTCCAAACTGGATTTGCAGTGTTTTAAATGAATCCCTTCATCTGCTGCTTCTAGTAACTCGGGTCAGTTAAATAATGACAATAATAATACTTGCTTTTTGCTTTAGTATCTTTGGCATACAAGATGTGTCATGTAAGCAGTTCAAGGGCAAAACAATGAGTTGCTGTAAGATAGATAGGATCAATCAATACCAGAAAGGTGGCTGAGTCCATATCAAAGTAATTCAATCAATAACTAATTAGCTCTGGATTAGTCCACCTCGCTGGTTTTGGATGCAAACCATGTATCTTCAAAATGGAAGGAAGAAAAACAGATTTTCAGCCACACAATTTTGTATTTCTTAAACTATGAAATGTGTTTTGTCTAGCTTTCATTCTCCCCGAGGACATGGAATTCACTCACGAATGAACCCATTTATACTGTCAACTCAAGTAAAAACATGAAGCCAAAACGAGGAGTTACAAGGTTCACACAGGTTCGCAGGAGCATGCGACGTGTTTTATCATAAAACTAGAAGGGCTCCATTGATCACCCCCCCCGAATCCTTTCATTCTTCAACCGTATTATGATTAGAAAGACGGGATAACATCGGCGTCTAGATGAGAGGTCGTATCCTCCGTAGAGCCGATACCAGTCAGGCTGTGCCGCTATCCACTGGTGGATCAGGGCTGCTGTGACAGTGGGAGGAGATGGAGACAGATTGCATCGCTCCCTCTCCCAGCTCCTTATCATGACAGCCACACTTATCTCCTCCCAGTGGAACGGCGTTATTAGAAGACGGAGAGAGGGAGAGGAGGAGACAGAGACAACTGGAGATGATGAAAAGGAGAACACGAGAGCTAGATAGATCAAAGGTTACAGAAAAAGTCTGAAATCGGAGATACAGTGCTGATAGCGGGAGCGAGTACAGTGAAAGATCACTACGTTCCCTGTGTAAAGCAGGTGGTGGATATTGTTCTCAGTTTATTGAGTATCAGACTGTCTCAGCAGGGTGCTAGCAGTAGCTGATTTATCAAGCGAGCCAAATGGAGCTATCAACCCACTTTTCCCCCATCAGTGGCATTGCTCTATTGCTCTTTGTGTGCCCTCGCCATCACTCCTCTTCCTGTTTCAGCCCTGCTCTCTGTAGCCAAGTCCCATAATGCATTTGAAGGATTTCATATATTGCATATTTTGGAGTGGATTTTTTTGAAAAAAAAATGTTGCTGCTTGAAATTCATCAGTCAGTTTTTTTTTTAAAAATGTTGATTTTCTCCCTAAAACTAAGCAAAGATGTCTTAAGATGATTCATGTGCAGGCAATCAATTATGAAGATTAGGTTTTTCCACGGTGGATGGAACTGTGGATAAAATGGGGCTCTAGCTCACACACAATAATATTAAAGGAATCAAGCATAAAATCCTCTAAATCCTCATATTTTTTTTATTATTTTGGTGACATCTTCGGTGCTGAGCGCTCAGCACTGTGGTGTTTCTGCACTGCACTCCCCAGAGATCACCTGTCAATCAAACAGTGTGGCCAGCACTGTGATGTCTTTCTCCTTGGACTTTCTGTTACTGAAGTTTGAGTTTCTGTAGGTGGCGCTCTTTTCTTTGTCCGTTCATCCGCTGCTCATATTAACGACCCTGTTTTTCTATTTATTGCAAACTAACCAGAAATTTCAAACTGCCAGAGTTCCTGGTAACAGCAAATGTACAAGTTTTTATTGAATCACTATTCTGTTACAGCAATGATCAATAACAAGTAACAAACAACAGGAATCCTCCAATACTCCTCCACACACACACACACATAAACACAAAGACAGAACCTCCTCCAGGGCCTGCTAAATCGTGTACTCGCCATGGCCAGGTTTTGTGGGGATAAATGAGATATTGTGCGGTGGGTGTCGTTGGATTGATGAGACATCGCCTCCTCCATTGTCTCCCACTAAGTTGACAACCTCAGAGCGGCTCGGAAAATGGACTCGGCTCATGACTGACAAGCCTGCTGTAGTAAACACACAGTTCAAATGGAGCGAGACGTCTGGTGTGTAGCTCTACAATTGTTTTCCATTATTTTTCCTTCCCTTGCAGTCAACACAGAGGCTCAACTGGATCATTTGTGCCCCCCTCATATATAAATATCTGCATTGCTTTTACATTTCCCTACTGCGCTGCATCCTCCTACTGTCTTGTTTGTTTGTTATTTTGGCGATGTCACAACATGTGCTCTGGCATAGTATAATGACAATAAAGTTATTGAATGGAATTGAATTGAACAGGCAGGCACACCCACAAGCATCAGCAAAATAGCTCATTTCACACAGTATTACTGTAGCAATGCAACCCTCTTGCACGCTAAATTTGCCTCAGCAGCTACATTTCCTTTGTGATGGAAATCAGAGAACTTCCATCTCTGAGTCCATAGAGAACAATCCTCTGCTGGGATGCAAGTCAGCAACAATACTACTCAGTGGCCCCAGTTGCACTGCAGCTCGGGGAGCTATTTCAAAGCAGTTGGTTGTGAAACATTTTGTAGTTTACGTAATTTAACACCTGAGGTAGAAAATCCCTCATCAAAGCACCCTGAATCTTTTGGATGCGGCTTAAAAATATTTTCACATGGCTGACCTTAAAAGCCTACGACTGGTGAGTGTGTGTCTTGCGTATTACACTGGAGGTTATGGGAATTGATCAGCAGCTTATTTTGCACTAATAGACAAGTCGGCATTCCAGGCAAAGGTGGCTGGAACCGCATTGTTTGCCAACCTGTGTGTGTGTGTGTGTGTGTGTGTGTGTGTGTGTGTGTGTGTGTCATGATGACAGTGCATTCAGGTAATGAATCTCCACCTACACGTGTCCATCCCCCATCAGCTCTGAATTACGTTCATCAATGCCATGATGAACGTAATTCAGAGCATCACCCGTGCGGATGCTCTGAACTGATGTGTCATGGGATGAGACCTTAACCACCTCGTCACTGCCAACCTGCACTAGCTGTGAAAACAATTTAGAGTTACGGGTTGGGGTTGGTAAAATACTTACAATGAAGTTGCCTCCAGCGGCTTCATGGTGCTGTGATTTTGATGAGTGGAGTCAGGTTGTAGAAGTTGGAAGTGTGCTACATCTACGCCACGCTGCTCGAACTGAGTTGAGGTGAAATGATCCACAAAATGTTCCACAGCCGAGGTAGTCAAAGTGTTTTTGTAAAGCTGCGGGGGAAAATGAGGCTGACATAAACTGTCCAACGATTCTTGACGAAGCCCTGTACGCATGCAGCCGTACAGGTGCAGCGCAAAGCTCAGTTCGTAACGATAATTTGCAGACTTTACTGCCTATTTGATAATAAACCTGACACTAATATAGTGTATAATGTACTGTATGCACTGGTGTGTGTATGAGAGAGAGAGAGAGAGAGAGTATAATGGCTACCTGACGGCGATAATGCCTGTCGTAAATTAGCTGTGTGTCTTTATAGGACCTGATAAACGGTTTAATCAGCTGTTCTATGCCTCCCTAGAGGGTTTATGAGGGCTGCAGTCACCTGAATGCAGTTGAGTGTGTGTGTGGATGTGCATGTTGGTGCGTGTTCACATGCTATTTGTCTTTTTTTACAACCTGCATGCATTTTGTCATATGGTTGTGTGTGTGTGTCTCTGTGTGTGTACTCTTTCCCTTTGACTGTCAGGCCTGGACTAAAAGGAGGACTCAGATGCAGAGTTTGAACAGGATATGCAGGCTTTAATACTGAAAAACTCTCCAAAAGGAGGCAAGAACAACGGCTGTGAAACAAAACTTAACTTCCAGACAGGGCTTGGCAAAACTACAACAAAAATCACTCTTCTTAAGAGGAATCAAGGAAGACAGAGCTGACAAAAATACAACAAAAATCACTCTTCTTAAGAGGAATCGAAAAATACAAACGTGAACACTCGGCTTGGATCGGTAACAGACTGTGGTCAAGGCTGGGGTAGAACGATTGAACGAAATACTCTGGCACAGGACAAAGGGAGACGCGGACTATAAGACACATGAGGGTAATGGGTAACAGGTGGAAACAATCAGGGATCAGGGGAGACGTCAGACACATGAGGAAGGGCAAGTGACCTGAAACGAGAGGAGAGTTACTTTTCAAAATAAAACAGGAAATTCACGAGACAAAACCCTCAAGACAAGACACCCCTCACCGCGGTGTGACACTCTCAGGTAGAACTGTCTCACCGTAGTCCTTTTTCTTGAGGCGTCTTCACACCTGCTCCTCAGTTGTTTCCCAGCTTTGTACGAGAAGCCAAAGCTCTTCTGACACAGCGATTGAAATTTGTGTCTTCTAATTTGTCTCCCTGTCTGAATTGAGGCAATAGCCTTCTTTGCCTTTGTCCCTCTGGAGGCTTTGTATTTTGCTCTCAAATCATCAACCAGAGCATAGTGGAAGGTCAGTGTTTTTTTTTTATTAGAGAGATGACAGACTGACCTTGAAGTATTCTTTCTACTCTTGTGGCTGGACTCCCAGAACTCTCAGGATTCTCAGGATTTGCTGTTTGCTGTTGTTTTGTGAAACGGAAGTATCTCCCCTTGTATTTGTTGTATTGTTGTGTGACTTGTTTTAGTTTCTCCTCCAACTCCTGGATTTTTCTTTGTCTCCTTTGGCCATTGCTCCTATGGACTTTTCTTCCTTGTTGTCGTTGCCTGTCAAAAACATTGATGAAATACGTCAGAATATTAAATACTAATACTAATAACCTTCAAAATAAAAGTATTCAAAACAGCCTGTCCCAAGCCAAGGAGTTGAAAGATGTCCCTAAAATAATGAATGTACATGACTTTTCATTTGTAAAAACACAAATATTGGAAAAATATTGGAAAACCTGTCAAATATGACACACACTCAGACACATACACATATATGTACTATAAACGTGTGTGTGTGTGTCTGTGTGTATGTGTGTGTGTCATATTTTACCGGGTTTTCCAATATTGTATTTCATTTATATATATAAATATATAACCTTTATATTCCTGTTGAATTCCCTTTCTGTTAAATTCTATTAACATGTTTCAGGTCTACCTTGGGATGCTGGGTGATCGTTCTGGTGAAGATTGGGGGTTCAAAACTGTCTGTACTGCTCTCATCAGATGTCTGTGTCTTCCTTGATTAACACGCCACGCCTTTCTCTGTGCTCTCCTTTCCCTTTCACTTAGATCTCCTACTTTCTTCCTCTTTTGGGTTAGGATATCATTGACATAACCCTGATGCCGTTTTGCCAAGTATTCTGCCTTGTGATGCATTGGCAACTCGCATGAATTAATAAATATATGCAGTGTAATGCTAAATCATCCATACATCCTGAGGAAAGCAAAATAAATGTAAAAACACATCCTCTTTGGATCCATGTAAAAAATTAAAAAAAGTCAAATGAATTGTTGCACAGTTGCTACACAATAAAAATAAATAATGCAGTGTCTCACAGGTTTGACTGTGCTCTACACGAAGGGCCTAAATACCAAGAGTCGGCTCTCAGTCAATGACTGAGTCCACTCTTGGTATCTCTTGATTCTGCTTTTTCGACCATGTTTGTTTTTTGTGTCTGTATACATAAACTAGCTAATTGGTCAAGAGGTACCACTTTTGAGGAATGCTTCCCAACTTCCAAGACCCCCTCTGGGCCCTGAGATGACCATAAAGCCTTGGAGGCTTTGAGCCAAAATAAACATTTTTTTCAAGCTCCACTGGTTTCTGACTCCATTTTAAGCCCATAAGGTTGAAACCCTATTGTCTTTGTGTTGGTTCATTCTTCTGCTTCTTCTCATTCTTAGAATCATTCGTTCTGATTCTTCAGAATCAAATTTATTGGCCAAGTGCACTCGCACATACAAGGAATTTGACTCAGTGACATGCATTAAAAAAAAAACTTGGTACACATATGTATCCATCCTTGCTCTATAAAATTACCTCATGGACATAGTCCGTCTAGAAAGTATTTTTTTTCTAATTTTCATTTTAGAAAAGAATTGGCAGCTAAAGGGGACCTAGATACACCAAAGCAATATAATCTGGAAAACCTGGCTGCCATTAACCAATGAACATGAAAAAGGGCATGGCGAGAAAAGGAATTAGTTGCTGCCAGGGACCAAGCAGTGAAGAAATGAGGAAACAGGAGTTAAATGAAAATCTGGGTTTTTATTTACCCTGAAAATACAAAACAATTCATAAACCAATAATTTTATAACTAGGCCTATAAAAGAGGTCAACAAGCTATAACACTACTCAATATAACAACAACTAAACAGGGTGTTAGCTGAACAAACAGACCTAACACAATGACCCATAAGGGAACATATATAGTGACTGGGTCAAACCAAATAACACACAAGGGGTAAACAAGATGGACACCAACTATAACTAAATACAAAGCAAAACTAACTAAACCCAAATCCTCCCATGACATGGCAGCACATGGTAATGGCCCAATGAGCTGGCTGCAAGATTTAAGCGTCCCCTGCCCTCAGCCACGCCTTTTTCGCCACCAGGAAGGGACATCCCCCAACAATCAAGGTAATGTGTGGCTGCAGCCATCACACCTGCATTCCTGCATAAATGGCTCCTAAAATATGGTCTGATCTTCATCGAAGTTATAACAATAGACAAAAACACAATGTGATTTAACATTTTAATAACATGCAAAAATGTACTTGTTTATATGTTTGTATTGAACATACTGTTCATTAGCAGCCTAAGCAGGAAAAAGTATGAACTTCTAGGACAACGCTTTCTATTTAAGTGGTTATTAAAGTCAGGTGATCCAATCAATGAGATGTCATTCAGGTGTGGGTTAGAGGTGTCCTATCATATAAAAATCCCACAAAGTTTGGTTACCATCACAGGGGTAGCCTGTGCCCTCTAAAAGCAGACGCTTACATACACGCATTGTAGCCACTTGTATAGTACTGTTTGCTAGCATTTTTTAAGTGTGTGAAAAGTAGTGATCTTACGCTTGATGCTGAAGCTTTGAAGTGCGCGTTGAGAGCATAGGGCAGTTTCCGC
Organism: Gephyroberyx darwinii; assembly: GCA_900660455.1. Taxonomy (NCBI): domain Eukaryota; kingdom Metazoa; phylum Chordata; class Actinopteri; order Trachichthyiformes; family Trachichthyidae; genus Gephyroberyx; species Gephyroberyx darwinii. Next base: position 12,440 of record CABFOQ010053121.1, read on the forward strand.
TGAACCTCCGTAGCAAGGCTTGTATCATTATGTCATTGATGACGTTTTAAACCTCATCCACAGAGTACTTCAGGAATGGATTTGGGGTTGGCGGACAGTTTTGAATTACGGATATAAGGAAAGAACCCTCCCAACTCATGGGTTGTAGTTTATACTGTATATGAGCTATTTATTATAACCACTTTCTTCTCCTTAGTGAGGAAGTTTTCATACTTTTGATGGAGTCAATAACCCATGAACAGACTGACCATACAGGAAAAACTGCTCTGGAACCTCTGTTCCCAGATAAGTATGGTGAGAGGTACGAAACTGAAGTGAGCTTCAATCGAAGCAAATCATTTATTTGCATTGGTAAACTATGCTATGCACAGTAAGGGCATTTAACAGAGCTCAAGTTGGAAAAATGCAGCTAACCTCCAACTATAGGAAATGAAAAGATGAAACAACTATACTGTAGTGTTTTGGAATGGGGTGGAAATGTTTGACCTGTGAGGACGTTCGTCACAATTCCAAATTAGCAATAATCTAATGAATTTGAAAGGGCAGATTTCTGTTGGTTGCAGGACTGTGACAAATGGTAAAGGTTCTCACATTGCAGGTACTCTGGAAGCCACTGTCAGTATGACTGCCCAGAATATGCTCAATTGCAACTACAAAGTTCTAAGTTTATCCTCTATGCCAAGCATTGTCTTTGCAGCACATTATCCTAATACACCGGAGAGAGGGATTAGGAATGTCCCCCTGATTAAATGACAATAAATATTGAACAAATAATTAATCTAATACTGCACACAATCTCATATGCTACCTGAGTATGTAGCTAAACAATGCATAAGTTTAAATTTATTGACGATGCAAAAGTGTGACATATTGTATATAATGGCAGTTGCCCCTATGTCTTCAATAGGAAAATGCAGTATGTAAACACTGACTCCATGACTCAAACACAGTGGGCCTCATTCACGAAATGTGCGTATGATCAGATTTGTTCGTATAACACTAGTACAAACGTTTCTACGAACCTACGATTCATCATTTTGTTTGTATCTGAATGTGTTTGTTTGGTACGATCAACCCTGCTGCTGCTTTTCACATTCATACATTATCTTTCTATTCTAGTTCAGCCCTTAATGTCTTGTTATTTTTATTAGGGTTCAAACCCCGAAGGGGTAGAACCCTATTGTTTTCCACTCGGTTTATTAGTGTTGCTTCAGCAAGCAACACTTATGTTCTCTTACTTACTTTATTAATAATAATATTATTATTCTTCCGCCCAAAACTTCAACACTCAACTACTTTCACACCATTTAAGCTATCAACGCTGTTCAAACAGATGGTGGCGCTGTAATTAAGGCCCATTTTGGAAAGGCCACGCCACTCACACCGTGACTGCGATTGACTTGAAATTTGACACAAGTCCAGCTCAATGTGCTCTTCAAAAAAGCCAAGAACCACTAATGTCCGCCTGACTAGATTTTTTTGAATTTTTTGAAAAACACATTTTTGACATCTCCTCCTAAATCGTAGGTCCGATTGCCACCAAATTTTCTGTGGATCATTATTGTACCAAGCTTAGCAATTGTTAGATAAAGCTTGTTGAGATCTTATTTAGTTTTCAAGATATTGACCAATGAACTTCAAAAGGATTGGCTCAGCACATAAATAGACCAAAGTCAACAACTCTTGGGCCAATCAACACAGAACTTTCAGGATATGTCCACATAAGGACCTGAAACATACACTGAAAGTTTCATTGAAATCGACCACAAGGGGGCGCTACAACTTCAGAAAATGGGCGTGGCATAACACAAATAAGACTATAAATCATAAATTGTTTGTCCAATCATTACAAAACTCGAAGTATGTTTCATAACAATGTTGAACCACGTGTAAAATTATTTTCAAATCGCTCAATAGGGGGTGCCACCAGTTCCAAACATGTGCATGGACCTGGCGCAAATTTGTCCATAAATCAATGACAGTTTGTCTATTACTATTACTACTTCTGCTACTACTACTCTTGCTAATACTTCAACTATTACTCATTCTGCTACTACTACTTCAGCTAATGTCTACTTCTGCTACTACTACTATTACTTCTGCTTTTACTACTTCTACTACTATGATTTCTTAACACATTATCTTTCTGATTAAATTGACTTTTTCACAATTTTTAAGCTTAAGCAAGCACACAAAGCCCTCTCTATCCCCCCCCTCTCCCTTCTCTCTTCTGTCTGTCTCTCTCTCTTCTATCTCTGTCTATCTCTCTACCCCTCTCTCTCTAGCAAGCACACAAATTTTCTTCAGAAAATGTAACCTTTTCTAGTTATTCTTTGTTGTCTTATGCCGCGTCGCAAATTGCCGTGAGCTGGAATGAGCTACAACCATGAAACTTGGCTTAATAACTGGAAATGATGTGCAAATGCTTCCCAAGAAACATGAACTCAATTGGCCAGATGGTGGCGCTGTAATTAAGGCCCGAAAGCACAATTTTGGAAAGGCCACGCCCCTCACATCGTGATTTCGATTGACTTGAAATTTGACTTGAAGTCCAGCTCAATGTGCTCTACAAAAAAGCCACAAGAACCACTAAAGTCCGCCTGACTAGATTTTCCGCCATTTTAAATTTTTTGAAGAACACATTTTTGACATCTCCTCCTAAACCATAGGTCTGATTACTACCAACTTTTCTGTGGACCATTATTGGACCAAGCTTATCAAAAGTTGCATAAAGGTTATCTTATTTAGTTTTCAAGATATTGACCAATGCATTTCAAAAGGGCGTGGCTCAGCACATAAATAGACCAAAGTCAACAACCGTTGGGCCAATCATCACAAAACTTGCAGAATATGTCCACATAAGTACCTGAAACATACCCTGAATGCAGGTCCACAGCACCGTAGGCAGGCTAGACTGCATCCGCTAGTCAGATGCTGGGTGACACCGTTGGGAGAGGACCTGCGGCTGAAGGGTAAAAATGTAACTCAAATAAAACAGTAAAAAAACAATATAACGTTGTCAAAATAGAAAGGTAACAGCCTGTACTTTGTTGGAAGTTTCGAACAAATTGAGGTTTCCCGCACGTTTCATGAATCCCACATTCGTGTTTTAGTACGCACACACATACGACAAATTTACGAATAATTTATGAAAACATTCGTGAATGAGGCCCAGTATGTGTAAATGCTTTTCAGTATGCCCTACTAGCCTATATGTACTGTAACACATGTTTACATGTAGAGTAGCATAGTGTAAAACTCACTATAGAACAAGACACATTGGATAGACACCATACCTGGACATATTGGTGCCAGGAGTTCCTTGACCCACCCACTGTTCCTTTCAAAAGGAACTGTGTACAACTATTTCATTCAAACTGTGTTTGGTCTATTTCACACAACTTAAATCAGCTATTTCTCAATGTTTCAATGATCTGTTCATTCAAAAATGCTTATCAGCTGTTTCAATATAGCTTTTGAGCTGCTGCTGTTGTTGCAGAAGTAGAAGCTTTATACTATATTTAAGGTTTTGAACATTAGGTTTTCATTTCTGGCATGCTGTGTGCAAGCATTTGTAAATATGACAAAGATCCATAATTTTGGTATTGGGTAAGCTTGTATGTAAAGAAAATTGAAGCATTTTAGAAATGTGTTAATTGACTGCATATTCTGTGAAAACGTGTTAATGGTATGGTCCACAACAGACGGATGTTGTGCTAATTGTGTTTAGAGTTTTGAAAATGTGACAGATTGGACAAAAGGATGTTAGCAATTTGTAAAAAAAACAAACTGTAAACATCAGTAAGAGAAATTCTAAATAAATATTACGTTGCCCATTTCATTAATTGCATGGTGCATGACCATTAAGTGACAATTATAAAAGACTACATACATATTAATAGCATAGTGTTTTAATAGCAATGTTGAGTGAAATACAATAAATGTTAAAGTCAGTCACATCAAGGAGCATAAATAGGTAAGTACAAAAACACAATGCTCAAAATGAATGATGAGATTTGATAACAATGATAAAATTCAGTTCAACAAAAACCTAAAAAGTTTCTTAAAATTGAATGTTTCCTTTTGGAGTAAAAGTCTTTTCTCCTGCTGGAAAGTTTTTTTTCTTGCCCATCACAGATAATCAGTGATCCAACAGACAATAATGGCAAGTTTGACAGAATTTCATAGACTTTGCCTCAATTACTAGTACACAGACGTGTAAACTGTGTTTTACCAAAATCTTATAACTGATAGAGGTGAACGGTAAAGCATTTTCTCAGTCAAGACATGACAGATATTCTGAGTTTCACCATTTTTTTAAAACAAAAGCCAACCAAAAATAGCATTGAAAAATAGCTGTTGAGTCAGTTTGTCATTGGAAACTCCAGTCAATAATTAACAATGCTGCTTGAAATTGTTGGGATTGAATTACAACACTGCTGGATTTGTTAACAGATTCCACAGTGGAGTCAAGGTGCCTGCAATGGCAACTGAAATTACGTTTCCAATCACATTAAAGTTTCAATTGAATTGGGGCCAGTTTTCTAGTCAAGTTGAAATGTTTACAATATATCAGCTGCTTTAGAGTATGAGTAAATTAGAAAAAGTTTAACTTAAACCAGGCAAACCATGCAATGCCAAAGTTAATTAAAATATTTGTTTAAAAAAAACTATTATAAAAAGAAATTATTTTAATAAGCATTCATTTTACGTTTTCATTCAGACCAGCAGTAGTATCAAAATAAATTATAACATGGACAATGTGGTAACTATTTACTTGATGATGACTTCAATTATGTACACTATGACTACATAATAATGGAGTTGATAGTGAAGACAAACACTATGCAGGTGACTGTTTTGATACCTGCACTTAACTGTACTTAACAAGGGGGCAAATTATATTTTAAAGACACATCAACAAAGAATATTAACAGAATATACGTGGTTGTTTATGGAAAAAGTGGGGACATGGTTGAAATGCCTGCTAAGTCGTACTTTGACAATGGCCAGGTTTGCAAAGATTGCACCCGAATGATTTGATGCCGTTATCATTTTTATGCACAACCCAGAGAACAAGTGATCCTAATGTCAACATTTCTTCTTGCCAGATTACATAGAGGAAGGAGAAAAAGCTTAGTGTGCATTGTGGGATGGGACAACAAGACCGAATGATGTCCTTTCAAGTGGCCACCATCCTTACTTCCCTGGTCAATTTGACTGTATGATTCTATTGGTGTAGGTAATCTTAAAATTTGATTTGACAGTTAAATTATCATTCCCTACTAAGTGTGATTTGGAATCATGCATACAATTATTGTTACCTAAAGCAAGGAATACTTTAAATAACACGGCAACTATTTAAATGTGCTTCATGTAGCAGTTTAACATCAATAAAACATTACCACATTAATTTTGTGTAATTATCATAAACAAAACAAGACCATCACTGAAAAGATTGGCGGCCTCTGCACTGCATTTTACATTGTGCGCCACTGGGTCGGATTTGGTGGGAAATCTGCTGGATTGCCTTACAGCAAAATACAGGAAGAGGGTGCTGTTCTTCCAGCACAAACAGAGCTAAAGCTTTCAGAGTTTCAAGCAATGGAAGATGATTGAAGAACAACATGTTTATCCTCTTCAGTAAAGCCAAGGACGCCGTGGTCTTATTTGTTTCCAGTAATTATACTAGGGTTTAACAATGGACACTGCTGTACTGACAGTTAAAAATGATACATGTAGCACCTTTTTAATAATGTGTTGTATACACCTGGCATAAATCTCACTGGAAAACAAATGTGATATGGTTTTCCAGGAAGCCTATAAAATTGACCTTTGGTTTTTAATGTGGTAAAAGAGCCTCTATGAGGTTGATGAGAACAAAATTGTGTCCAGGAAAGTCATAGTGGTGCAGGGATGTGATGCCTTAAAACAATACAAACAATGTTAGTTTTGGCTTGTCCTAGTGAATCATATTTCAAGTGTGCATACAAAATTCCAGGTATAAATTGTGTCCATGTTTTCTGTCTAAACAAGCCAGGATAAGGATGCCATCCTATTCTTTAACCTGAATTTTGGGACCAAAAAAAGTCAAACAATTTATTCATGTAAAATTTGGAAATACTTGACCTGTCTAGTCCTCATCCATCCTGAGTAGGGCTGCAACAATAATTGCGTAACTGCCATACCGGGGTACTAGGGAGATTACTGTGGGTTTGGGAAAAATTACCGCCATAACCGCTAGGGCGCTTGATTTCAAGGTTTGCTTTTGAATTTTTGTGGGTGAGCATTTATGCTAGGATGCAGCCTATGTGTGTAATCTGACATAAAGTAATAAAAACAAGTGGGTTTGTCCTCAATCTGAGGTTCTTGTATATCCCTCTGCTGCTCTTTGGACACCTTGTCAATTGTGTTCAATTCTAGAATATTCTGGTTTTAGAAGCCTACTTTTTAGGTGTACAAATAATACTGAACATAACGTAGGCTCACACTAACAAACGCGCACACCCACAATAGCCTAGTTTTATCCTGAGTCATTATTTGCAAAAGATATAGCCTTTGGCCCCCGATCATGATCAAGAGCTGTGGATAGAAGATCTCCATGCATCTCATTCTCAATCTCAAATGTCCTATTTTGGGCACATTTTGCCTTTGAGCAATGAGGCAGAACCATCAAATTTAGATGAAGCAATGTGTCCTAATGTGCCGAAATCAACAGCCTCAAGATGACATTAACTTCTATGTTCATTCTTTTTCTGGTTTAGTTAATTTAACTCTGCACACTAGACTGATAGCCTTTTCAGTTTTTAACTCATTTGTTCCAAATCAGAAAAACAACATTTTTGAGGTCTGACTCTTCCTCCTTCCTTAGTCTAGTAATGGGGTCAGAAAATTTTTTCAAAATCACATACTTCTTCAATGTTTTCTGATCATCGCCTCTTGGCCAGCATCTCAAAGTAATTTTAGAAAGGAGCAGGGAACTCCAGTGGCAAATTGGGCTAAAGAAAAAATAATAAAAATAATGATGCCTAGGCCATTTAGAGGCTACCAGGACACACTTCTAGACAAAGAATGTATACAAATCTGCTGGAAATGCCCCCCACCCCGTGAACTCCATTATAGCCCTACTTCTGGGTTTTCATCCACAGCCATAGAAATAGAGAAGGGTTTATCCTGTATATCGGTAGGTAATTTCAGCTCAGGCACTCAGATGATAAGCCTCTCTCTGGTAAAATCATCTCAAGGGGCTTTGTCTTAAATAACTTTTAATCACGTAACAGTCATTGGTTAACATAAAAGTCTACATTTCCTTTGTGTTTGGCATGAGGAAAAATAGAAGTGTATGGGAGTGATTTTACATGGAAATGTACACAAGGCTTGCTTACATACAATATTGCAGGGCCTAATGCTAACTGGTATTTGGTGCCATAGTGGTTGACAAACATAAAAGGTGTGCTGTAGTTGCTAAAGATGCTAGGTAGGTATACATTAGATGTCTAACAGTGCAATCAAGTGCAGGAAAGAAACCCTTTTTCTGCAATAGAGGCATTGGTAACACGTCCATTACCGGTTTTAAGAGGAACACACACTCCCTCATACAGAGACGCACTTATACATACTCTCACGCATCCACACCAAAGTACAGTACAAACGCACAACATTGTCAATAAATAAGTTCACCAGTTATTGCTAATTTTGACATACTTCACATTTTGTACCTAAACAACCCCCTTACAGTGTAAATACTAAGCGTTTTTGTCACAATTTTATGTGTGTAGGGTATACTTTAGTTGGGATCTCAGAGACCCGCTTGTAACCCCCACTTAATGAAATAACAAGATTATTGGCCTGTTGAGTGTCTCGTTAAAGAACTGCCTATAATCGGAGCAGAGAGAAACACACAGCTGGAAATAGCACCCAAATCCCTGACAGGGTGGATGAGGCCTGAAAGGCCTTCCAGTGTGCTTTCATGTCTTGTTTCTGGTGAACATGCGCTCTCCACGCAGGGTGAGGTGCTGGAGTTGGTACTGCAGAACCTCCGTGTCTGCCGACTCTTTGATGCTCATTTTGTCCAGATTGAGGTAGTCCAGAGACTTGGACTGGGCCCTCTTGCCTTTAAGCAGGCAGAGGGGTAAAGGCCCATGCAGGCCCCTCCCAGGCTCCCCGTGGGCCAGGGACCTGAGAAAGGTGTCACCGGAGCTGGGCATACGCCTCCGTCTCCTCCCGTTGGCAGCGGGAATGTCATAGGGTTGGTAATAACGGCTTTTGGCTTTGAAGATACGCGAGGCCCGGTGGATGCCCAGGTCCATCGGTTTGGGGACAGTGCTCGGGACAGAGCTAGGCAACGCCTCTGATGCAGGGCTCTCCTCTGGAGTGCTGGCCGACCACTTTTGGGCCAGTTTGAGCAGCTCTTCGCCAGTAGTGAAGCCCACCAGGTAGTTGGAGTCCATGTGGAGGATCTGGTATCCTGCAACAGTACTTTTGATGGGTGAGCAAGGGGTGCTGGCACAGCGGGGTCTGTCCGCCTCCGGTTTCAATGTGGCTTTGACCTCAGCAGCAGGCAGAATGGTGATGGGCGCCCTAGACACTCCACTGATATCCAATTCCATCTTCACAGACATAGCCTGACTGAAGAGAGGCAGAGAGAAAACATTCTAATTATTCATGTTATGATCGGTGGTTATGCTTTTACAATTTGTTTGCTCTTTAAAACAGTGGTTCTCAACCATGATCTACGGAGGCCCAAGTATCTACAGGTTTTCATTCCAACCAACCACTACAGCAGCTAACAGCTCACCGATTAGCACACCTTCAACCAGAATCAAGGAACTTTGAAATTTGGTGGAGGAGGAATAATGGTCTAGGGCTGTTTTTCATGGTTCAGGCTAGGCCCCTTAGTTCCAGTGAAGGGAACTCTTAACTCTGCAGCATACAATGACATTCTAGAACTATGTGGCAACAGTTTGGGGAAGGCCCTTTCCTGTTCCAGCATGACTGCCCCTGTGCACAAAGCGAGGTCCATACAGAAATTGTTTGTCAAGATCGGTGTGGAAGAACTTGACAGAGCCCTGACCTTATCGAATACCTTTGGGATGAATTGGAACGGCAACTGCAAGCCAGGCCGAACCTTACTAATGCTCTTGTGGCTGAATGGAAGCAAATCCACACAGCAATGTTCAACAAATTATGCGGTTTGCAGGCATCTGGTTTTCAACGTAAAATCATCAACATTCATTATGTTGATGATTTTACCTTTAGGCTGAGATATGGTTCCATCATTCTATTCAACTGTGTATCAGTTGTGGTCGCACAGTGTGCCACTTGCTTCAGTTCCATCTCAATTTCTCGCCGACATTTGGAATAGGCAGCGCAACTTGAGAAAAATAATTGCAGGAGGGAATCACAAATCTCTCTCATCCAGGGTGTTGATCATCCTTTAAAAACCTTTGTTGCGCACAGTGTTATTGCTAAATAAAAAGCGACAGATCTCTTAAATCTGTTTGCCTTTGAGAGCTTGCTGGATACAGGGATGCGTTATAGAGTGAACCAGTAATGGTTGTCTGTGTCGCGGGCCTAACGTTACTGGGACTTAGGCCCGCTTACAAAGCTCTTTTGCTATTTGACACAGCGGGAGTATTAAATAGAATGCAGTATCCACGTCTTTTCACAATTACCATATCACTGTGACCGTAATCTTTATTAATTGTGCAGCCCAAACATTAATGCCCATGCTTTTTGAGATGTTCAACGGGCAGATGTCCACATACTGTTGGCACTACGTGGCATATCATTGGGGTTATCAAGTGGGCAAACTGATGTTCCATTGAGTTGGACCCACGACACCTCAAGAAGGCTCAACACTGTATTCCAGCCCCACTTTTTAGTTATCAATGCAGGGTCTCTGCATTCCCTTTATCAAGCACCTCTTCCCCCCTTGGTGCTACCTTCTGCCAGCCACACAAGCAAACTTGAAGCCCCTTTCCATGTATCTCTAAAATAGTGGTTTCCAATGAAATGTTCTCCCCACTCAGTCATATCCGTTCCAGGCCCTATAGCCGTGTCAACCATCAGTGGTAGTCATCTTCCGCCCCCGCTCTTGCAGACTCTAGGGGTATTTTACCTACATTTGTCTTTGCAGCGACTGAGCGTGTAACCAAATGGCCTGACTAACCTTCGATACTGCTGCAATGAATTGCTAGCCCATTGCAGCCTCGATGGGGTCTATTTCCTTCTGTCGGCTGTCTTTCCATGCTGTCACAAGGTCTTTCCCTAGTTGTCAGCTGTACTATTCACAATAGTCAGCTGTAGCATTCATCAATACACAGGATAAGATGTTACTATCCCTCATGCCATAATCCAGGGCAAACACTGATAGAAGCCCAATCCAGATGTTATAAGATTGATATAAAAACAACAAAATGAACACCATAGCAAACATCAGGCCACACCATCATAAATCTACAGTGTTATTTGTCAGGTGGCACCATTGGCTAACTACCTACTCTAGCCAATAGCACTATGTGGGATATCATTGGGGTTGGGCCCACGACACCTCAAGAAGGCTCAACAGTGTATTCCAGTGTCCTGGAACCACCCCGGGGTGCTGATGTCCTGCGACCTTTGGTTTACTATCTGCTGCTGGACTTCATCTGACTGACTTGACATACTTATTAGGAAATAGTTATCAATAGAGTGGTGCAGGAATGAGTCCTAAAACCCGGAAGGGAGTTAGCATTTTTTCACTTCCGGTTCCCTCGTCTCGAAGTCTATGGGTTTTTTTAATGGGTTTTTGGTTAGATGCCTGAAATAAGGTCTGTGGTTAACACAAGCTTAAGACGTTTTGACGTTTTGTTCTACGACATAAAATACGTCAGTAAATACCCCACTCGTGAATTTTGAAGCTTTTACGTGTAAATTAATAAAGGC
>CABFOQ010053125.1:0-12500 GCA_900660455.1 Gephyroberyx darwinii
TGAGGAGGTTCGGCATGGACTCCAGGATACTCTCGATGGTACATCTATAGAAGTTGGTGAGTATCCTGGAGTCCATGCCGAACCTCCTCAGCCGTCGGAGGAAGAAGAGCCGCTGCCTCGCTGCCTTCATGACCACACCTGTGTGGCGTGACCAGCTCAGATCCTCGCTGATGTTGATTCCCAGGAATCTGAAGCGGCAGCATCACGGCCTGGTACGGCAGCTGCACTGCCCTCGACCCACAGCCATCCCAGCCACAGACTTTTCACGCTCTCACTGTCTGGCAGACGGTACAGGAGCATCCGGACCCGAACCAGCAGGTTCAGAGACAGTTTCTACCCACAAGCCATCAGGCTACTGAACTACTGACAGTAACACTTGCACACACACCATACACACATACATGATTGGACCCTTACCCCTACACACTTGGCCACTTTAAGGATACCTGTTTGTCTACCTCATTCTGTAAATATCTCTATTATTATTCTTTATTATATTTTATTCTTCCTAGGTAAATACTTTTTTAATATTATTTATACTACACCGCTTTCTGCACCTTATTACTGTTTGGTTTGATTACTGTTTGATCTTATTTCTCCTTAATCACATATTATTTACTTTACTTATTTACTTATTTGTCTTATTACTGTTTTATTACCTACTTTTTACTTATTTACTTATTTGACTTTTTTACTTACTGTGTTAAGTTGAGCTGACCCCAAGGACAAGAATTTCATTACTGGTAATGATGTTTGCATTGTTATCTAGTACTTGACAATAAACTTGAAACTTGAACTTCAGCTTAAGGTCTTCTCCTAGGCAAGCAGGGAAGTATTGATCAGTTGTACAATAAATATGTAATCAATACATTTCATCATATCCGTCACCTCATAAGTGGCCAATATCTGATTTTGAATAAACGGCCACTATCGGCAAACTGATATAGTATTATCATAGTATTAGTAGTAATAGTATTATAGTCTAGTATTGACCTCATTGTAAGTTCTTGAATGGTGATAACATTTTAGTCAGTGGGCATCTGGTTGTACTAGCATGATACTAACAGTATTTTACACTCATAATGCTTTACAGTGATTTGTGCGTTGAAATGAAAAAAACTTGTGTTGTTACTCATTAAAATTAATGCGTGATCCATTGAGGGCAATCTCCAGTACCCGTGCAGGGCCACCAACCAGAACTGTGCCATGGATGAAGATGGCCACGAAGCCCGACAGCATGACAATGATCTGGAACACATCGGTCCAAATCACTGCTTTCATGCCACCCTGTTGCAGACAGACAGATAGACAGGGAGACTGTTGAATAAAACCATTAAAGATTAAGAGTTCAGAGTCAAGTCGTGATTTACTTGAGTATATTTATTTGCAATAGCTGAGCACTCAGGAGAGATCCACACACAGTATAGAGCAGTGGTTCTCAATCCAGTCCTCAAGGATTAGAGGCTTCACATTGTCATGATACCTTAATTGATTCAGGTGTGCCTGAGTAGAGCTGGAGCTAAAACCTGCAGGACTCGCGGACTGGATTGAGAACCACTGGTATAGGGTATGCAGATCTATAATATAATATATATAACCCCCTAGGAAGGTTCTAACTGACACCATGAAGGGTTCTTTATTTAACCCCCCATGAGGTGTAACCCTTCATGTAGGCCTCTTGGAAGAACCTATCATGCAGGGTTGTTGGTAGAACCCTCTGAAAGGGTTCTAGGTAAAAACCTTTATAAAGGGTTCTACTTGGAACTAAAAAGAGTTCCCCTATGGTGTCACAGGCGTCACAGGGGGGTCGCGGGAAGGGTGGAAATCTGGAAAGTACCTGGCCAATCAAATCAAGCGAAACAAATTAAAAACAACATTCCCAACGATTATCAACTCAGCAGGGAAGATTGTGCAGACACCTAAGGAAATATATAAGACCTTCCAAAATTTTTATACCAACCTATACTCATCAATACACAAACCAAGCCAAGAAGTTATTGACACATTTCTAAGCAATATTGATTTACCACAACTTACCACCGTTTAGAATAACAGAATTCCACAATGCCCTCAAACTTATGCCGAACAATAAATCACCAGGACCTGATGGCTTCCCTGCTGAGTTCTATAAACATTTCTGGAATACTCTAGCCCCCGTTTTCAACAGATTAACATCTGAAATTAAACAAAAATCAAAACTTCCAATAGACATGAACATTGCTACAATCTCTTTTTTACTAAAACCCGATAAAGACCCCACCTCTCTATCAAGCTATTGCCCCTTATCTCTCATCAACACAGACACGAAAATCATTAGCAAAGGCCTAGCATCAAGAATCAAAACAGTTACTCCATCTATCATCCACACAGAGCAAACTGGCTTTATTAAAGGAAGACAACCTACACATCAAACAACCTACACAGACTATTTAACTTAATCCATGACACATCTCACATAAACTCACCAACAGCCACAATCTCATTGGATACAGAAAAAGCATTTGACAAAGTAAATGGGGAATTTTTATTTTCTATACTTGTTGTTAAGTGTTTTTTGTGAATCATTTATACACTGGGTAAAGGTTTTGTACACATCACCAATGGCCACGATCACCACCAATGGACTAACATCACCATGCTTCACTTTGCACAGGGGTACTAGGCAAGGATGCCCACTCTCCCCATCTTTATTTGCCATCTTCATTGAACCACTTGCAGCAGCTATCCATCCAAAAATAAACATCACAGGAATCCAAACAAAAAATATGCATCATAAGATCAGCCTTTATGCAGACGACATTTTACTTTACCTACAAAATCCTTCCTCTTTATTACCCGAAACCATCCGTCTCATAAACACTTTCTCTAAAATCTCATACTACACTATCAACTAGTTTAAATCCACCATTCTCCCACTCAGCCCTAATAGTTGGGATGTGGCAGTCCAAACACCACCTCTCTCTCTGTGCACTGGTAATATCACATATTTAGGAATCAACATTCAACATCAATACTCTAATTTCCTAATTTCCACACCGATTTCACTCATCACACCTCTTTCTGCCTGTCCACCACCCACAATAAACATACATACTGTCATTCACACACACATATCTGCCATTACTCTTACACCGTGAGCTCGACACAGTTTTAATCTGACATACACTTGCACATACACAAGCATCACACACATACACCCAACAAACATATACACATTCACACATATATTTGTTGTTGTCATTACTATCATTATTATTAGTATTATTGTTACTGTTATTAATGTTGCTATTAAATTAAGCACAAAAAAAAATACCAAAAGGGTTTGAATACACAAATACCCGCTGGCAGCTAAATTTTTACTTGTTCTTATTGTTCTAAAAGTTTGTATCTGTATGAAAGCGAAAATTTTGGTATCATGACAACACTAATTTGTATATATATATATATATATATATATGTTGTTGTTTTTTTTCACATGGCTAGTCACAGTTCTTATTTATTCCCTATTATATTTCTGAGTGAATTCAATATGTGGTACTTGCTTAGTCCACCTTTACTATCTGTGAAAAACTGAAGATTACCCATGCCTGTTTTTTTCATTTCCTTGTAAAATAAAATACACCTATGATGTCCATAAATTGGTGAGTCATTGGTGATACAGTAAACATGTAGAATGGGGAGATGCCATCTTACCAGTGTGGTGTACACAGTGCATATGATCCCAGTAGAAAACAGAGACAACCACATGTTGAGTCCAGTAGCTGAAAGAAATAAAGCATGAATGCTCTTTCAGAGGCTTTTCCACAACCCTGCCATAAATGAAATCCTGGTGGAGACATTTATTTTTCAGCAACTTATACAACTCATACAAAAATATTAGTATTGATATCTGCCTTCAAACACCCATATCAGTCAAACCCTGATCATGATCATGATCATGACGATATTGTTTTTTTAAATTATTATCTTATTTTATGTTTTATGTTATTATTATTATTTTCCTTTGAATATGTTTCTTATTTTTTTTTATCTCCTCCATATATATTTCTCTATACTTACTGTAAATCAAGTTGTTTATTTATCAAGTTATTTATTTATCAAGTTATTGCTGGTACCTTGGTTGAGGATCAAGGCTGGTGCGTAGATGACTATCCCTGTGTAGAGCAGCTGGGAAAAGAAAGCAACAAGTCAGCAGACGAGTGCCATCCATTTATGATCTATGGGTGGTACGCTAACTACCTTACCTAGATAATTATAGGCTAGTATGGCTAGTTTGACCGTGGAAGTCAGCTAGGCTAACTAGCTAACTTAGATAACTTAGTATGGCTAGATTGCATTTTTCGGTAGTAATAGAGCGCTAGGCTTCATAATATAGCTAGCTGCTCTCTTACTCCCTTGCGTTTTTCACAGGGAATCATCAAACATTACTTAGCCAGAAAACCCAGCCAGCCAGGGTTTTTTTTTTTAGCTTGAACTGAACCAATGAGATTATTTCTGCTTCCCAGTACTGTTGCCAAACTGACAATTTAGCCCCTCCTTTCACTAAAAGTGGGGGGATCAATGTAGCAAATACATAAGTCATCTGGCAACTTCTGCTGACTTTTTGGCAGCCAATAGTTACTTTCCTTTTGAGTTTGCAACACTGCCTGCGAGAGATGCTTGCATAACTACAGCCGGTGTCACCAGGACAAATTCCTTGATGTTTATTGTTCTCGACAACTTCATTCCCTGCATTGCATTTCCTTGCACAATGCAAGTACTAGAACTTGCATTTTTACAAAGTATATGCTAGTACTTTGTTATTATTAATTTCTTTGTGTCTTTGTTACTTTCATGTATCATTCAGATACATGTTGCGCCAAATTAGACACACAGTGAAAAGTCACATCCATTTGTAAGAGCACTGCCTACTAACTTTCTGTCTTCAACAGTTTGCCTTACCGTCGCCACAAGAAACTGGAGACTTCCCAACAGCTGCATCCCTCTGCCAAATCTTATCTTCAGATACTATGACAGGTAGACAGCTAGAGTTACAACACATGACAGATCATCTCTCCACACATCAAGCCCTCATCCTTCTTCACTCCCTTTATTCACTTTATTCCCTTTATTTGATGTTCAGCAGGTGCATTGCAGTTATCTATCTGAATCATTTCTGGTCCTATTTCGACTCTGGGATTGGTTAGAAATACTTTGACTTGCTTTAATTTTTTAGTTGCTTAATTATTATTGTTTATCTTGAACTTGTTAGATTAAACACCTTGCCCTTCTCTCAAATATACCAAAGGTTTGATACATGATATATAATAATATATAATGATACATAATAATCCCTTGGGAAACATGATTTTAAAACTCAAACATACAAATGAATTGCAACAGGCTGCAATTTCTCTATCTCGTGTTGCTGCAGTCCATTATGTTCATTAAATTCCTATTAATGATAATAGGCAGGCTGTGGAAGCACACTCCACCTGATTGGTGCTGGTGATACCAAGCCGATAGAAAACTGGGAGGAACAGGAAGGCTGTCATCAGGGTGTTGATACTTTGCCCAAGACACATGTAGAGGAATTTAAGGCCATAGCGAGAAGCCTCAACAGGAACACCCAGAACTTGAACAGCTGACATAAAACTGGCACAGAGCGAAAGCCCCACCGGCACTGCAGGCATGCTCCGGCCACCAGTAAAGAAGTCATCAGCTTTGGCATCCCTTGTCTTCTTCAGGGCCTGGAAGAGCCCTATGGCCATGGAGACCAACAGCATGGCTGCAAAGACTGCATAGTCAGCCAGGGTGAAGCCTGATGTTGACAAGTCGCTGGCAGACGGCTCTTCCATTTTATTTTGCCCTCTGCCTTGTCAAACTGGTCAAGCTTGTCAAACTCAGTGGCTCTCGGGCTTCTGTCACAATCAAGACCAGTCTTCAGTAATCCAGTGATAAAAACATAAAAATAAAAATAAGTTATTGTGACACTTTACTGGTCTTTATTCCAATGTATTACCCGCTGTATTAAACTCAGCAAAAGTATACTATAATACTGTGATAGTACTGTGTTAGTACAACCAGTTACCTGCTGCAATAAAGTTATCACACTTTATCAC
Organism: Gephyroberyx darwinii; assembly: GCA_900660455.1. NCBI lineage: Eukaryota > Metazoa > Chordata > Actinopteri > Trachichthyiformes > Trachichthyidae > Gephyroberyx > Gephyroberyx darwinii. Next base: position 6,102 of record CABFOQ010053125.1, read on the forward strand.
ATTTCCTTAACTACCGATAGAGTGTTACTTAGTGTTTAAAAAGCATTTCCATAGGTTAATACACAGGTTAAGTCAGTGTGTTCAGACCTTTGTTTAATTTAATCACTATAAAAATGATATTTGTCAATTAACTGCAAGTTATTTTATTATTTATTACTGGTTGCCTTGCCTCTATCCCATTGATGAGACAAAAATACAAAAAGGCTATCAAACTTCACTGTGGCTATAAATTAAGAGCAACTTGTTTCATGTACAACACAGAGCAGGTTTTGGGTTACTTCTTACTTTTTCATTAAATTTCATTAAATCCACAAACGTTAGGATGGACACTACATTGAAGGTGTAACACTCACCACCAGCACTCCATTCGGTCTAGTTCCCAACCAGTGAAACCAGTCTTGTGTCTACTCAGCAGCGATATGAGGCTGATATCGCTCCGACTGATGCCAGTTGCACTTCTTAAAGGAGCTGGTGTGGGAGGGAGGAGCAAGAGGAGGACATCCAAAGCAACAGTGGAGTATGAGGGATCTCAAGTTCACACAGTAACTGGCTTTTATCTGCAACAACACTGTAATAAATTTCAAGTTGATTAAACTTAGAAACTTAGAAAGTTCACCTGCTGCCTTAAAAAGTTATACAATATATATGTTTAATGATCATTTGTTGTTTAAACTTGATACTAACTATGTTACATTATGCATTCAAGAAAACTTAAGTGGACTAATGTTTTTAAATTGTTTCTAGATTTATTCTTGACTAATAATGGAAAGTTTGCCAGTTTCACACTGAATCAACTTACAACTCATCTGTTAAAAAATTTAAAATTTATTTGAACAAGAAAAATGTTACAAACTTTAACATTGGTTTGGACCAAAACATTATGAAAGCTCAGTACCACTTGTAGGAAAACAGCCTAAACATCCACGTTATCAAGACAATGTCCAGGTTTCTCCAATGTATTACAGAACTGGGAGAGAGGGAGAGAGAGGGAGAGAGAGGTATAGAAAGAGTAAGAGAAGGTAGATGGAGAAAGAGAGGCAAATAGAGAGATGGAATGAGTGAGAGTGAGATTGAGAGAGTGATAAGGAGGGATACTAACATCGTAATAAAAATCATACAATCAACTGCACTTTCATGTCTATAAGATTCCTAATACACAATTCAAAAACTCTGCCATCATTTTTGGCTTTTCCGTCACATGGTCTGTTAGATCAATTTTGAACAGTGTCAAGCAACTAAAGTGTCCTCCAAAGGCTTGAGATGTTCATAAAACTCCTTACCAGCATTCAAACTTGTTTTCAGAATGAGTCTATATTGTTTTTCACCTCTGATTTTTCTCAACATTTGGTCCACATTACTTTCTCTAGGGAAGCAATGTTCAAAACTGCAGAGTTTTGCAGTTTCCTCCCAGTTAAGGCTTGAGATGTCACCAGTCTATAAACGATACCTCAGCAGTTTGTTTCTAAGTCCGTGCATCCTAGCTGAGCAGTGGTCGGGTTTCATCTTCATGATGACCCTCTGCAGGAAGTACTTCATATCGCAAGTGTACTCCAGATGAAGGCAGTACATGGTCTGAGCCACGCTGAAGATTTCCAATCAGGCGTCCAACATGCGTTATGCTTCACGATGCCATCCAGGGTTTCACCATGAACCTAAAACAAATGGACAGATTTAAACCTTGTTTCATGTAATTCTAATAAATAACACGCTATACAGTTGTGGTCAAGATATGGACACTAAAATGACTTCGGAAAGAGTTCAAATTGACGAGTGCCAATTTGGTGCAGAGCTCATTATTTATAATTTGGAGTAAAAGAAGAAGAAAACATGTATAATATCAACTCAATTTTCAAATTTTTGAACTGATTTGAAATATGTACTAAGCTTTCAGTGAAAAGAAAGGTTCTGTGATATTGCCAACAAACATGGACATGGAAAACGTTTACAGTCACATTTAAAATGAATCCAGTATCACCAGTATCTTATCATTGTGTATATATATATACTTATTATGTGTAAATATATTTTCTTACAACGCACATCCTGATTAATGATTAATGCACAAATTTGCACATACATATATATGGCACATATTATTTTTATTTTATTGTAATTATTATTATTTTCTTATTTCTTATAATATCTTTCCATATATTTTAGTGTGAATTTCTCTATTTTATATTGTATTCTTGACCTTTGCCTTTACAGTACTTGCTTTTATTCTTGTTTTGTTTTTATTCTTCTCTTGCTATGTTTATTGTTTATTGTTATTGTTTATTGTTAGGCACCGAACACCAAGACAAATTCCTTGTATGTGAAAACATATTTGGCAATAAACCTGATTCTGATTCTGATTCTGTTCTTCTGTTCTGGTTTGTGTCCTACATGCAATCAGAGACAAGAGTGAGTGAATGCAATACTTAAACTAGAAATCCTTATTTTAGTACATTAAGTTTGTTTCTATACATACCTGACACTGCAGAACACTGAAGGCTCAACCTCCTGCTGAAACAGCTCTGAGAGACGTGGCACCAAGGCATCTAGTCCATCCAGGAATGACTGCAGCAGATCTGTGGTGACTAGTCTACTGAACTCTGCATTTATGAGAGAGAGAGCAGCAGTGGTCGAGCGAGCTAGAGAATGAATAGAGAGGGATAGATAGATAGATGCCTCTTTATTGTCCCCGAGGGGAAATTGCAGTTATGCAGCAGTACAGAACGAGAGAGAGATAAACACATTTAAGGGCAATCAGCTGAAAAAAGAAGATCCTCAAAATATACAAAAACAAAAAGAAATATACAAAAATATATACATACAAGTATAATACTATATAATACTAATAATAATACATACAAGTGCAAGGAATAATAACTTAGTGCAATTTACAGTTGTGCAATTTGCAATTTGGTCGTGTGTGTGTGTGGGGGGGGCAGTTCTGAGTAGGTAGATGTTCATGTTGGAGGTAGCGTTGTACAGTCGGATGGCTGTTGGCACAACAGAGTGCTTGAAGCTCCCTTGTGCTGGGGGTGGGATGGGTTCTCCAAGATGGATCTGATTTTAAACCTCATCCTCCCCCTCCAGGCTGTCCAGGCTCTCTCCCACAACTGAGCCAGCTTTCTTGACCAGCTTGTTGATCCTGTTGCCATCCTTTGTCTTGATGCCACCTCCCCAACATACCACAGCAAAGAAGAGTGCACTGGCCACCACAGTCTGGTAGAACATGCGGAGCAGCCTCTTGCACACGTTGAATGACCTGAGCCTCCTCAGGAAGTACAGTCTGCTCTGACCTTTCCTGTAGAGGGCATCAGTGTTGTGTGACCAGTCCAGTTTATTTACTTAGCACACTTGTACTCCTCTGTCAGGCTAGATATCAGCGCTCACATGCCTTTCCCGTGCAAGGCCACACTGGCTAGACAGCGTGGGGCTCCAAGCCATTTTCTAATGACTGAGTTGATCATCCTTTCTAGTGTTTCTACCTTGGATAGGGGAACCTCATAGACTGCCAGCGGCCACATCAGCTGAGGCAACAAACCAACCTGTAAACACCACAGTTTTAACTTTCCTGGGAGTCCTGACTTGTCTATACCTGACCTGCCTCAACCGGTTTCTCTATCACCGTTGGCACCACTTCGTCATCTATGAAAAACTAATACTTTCTACTACCTTCCCTTTAACAATTGAAATACTCCTAGATTTACTTGGTTTCACTGTCATTCACTTTTCATACTACTACTACTGATAATAATATATAATATAATAATTTATATAGCATTTTTTCTAAAAGCAGAACTTACAAAGTGCTTTACAGGTAGATGCAAACATTTTCATAAATAAATAATGGGAATGCCAAACCTACGCTTAAGTAAATATCCACACAAACGACATTTTCTTTTGTTGGCATTGGCTCATAAAAGGGCGTTTAGCTTCAAGTCGTTGATTAACATGTACACTTGTAATAATAATAATAAGGCAAAAAAGCAGAGGGCCACAGTTCAGCAGCTGGGTCCAAAGGCCTGGCTGGAGAGGAAGGTCTTCAGCCGCTGTTTTAACAGTTCAATGGACCCAGCATTGTGGATCTCCACAGGGAGTAAGTTCCAGAGGGTGGGGGCAGTCACGCTGAAGGCTCCGCCCCCGAGAGTCCGCAACCTGGTGTGGGGGGTGGTGAGCAGTGGATGTACTGGAGCCTATCCAGGGATTTGCTTGGGACCCCGGATAAGACTCCATTGCAATAGTCCAGACGGGAGGTGATGAAGGCGTGAATGAGGGTCTCTGCCACAGAGTCGATGAGTGATGACCGGAGTCTGCAGACGGCAGATTTTGTGACAGATTTGATGTGTGCCTCAAATGACAGAGTGGAATCAAAAATAACACCCAGGTTGTGGACTTCTGAGGAGGGGCAGATGGAGCAGATGGAGCAGATGGAGCAGATGGAGCAGCCGTCGATGGTCAGGACAAGATCCCCAACCTCCCGGACCAGTGCCTTGGAAGCCACAACCATGAGCTCAGTTTTATTACTGTTAAGTTTGAGAAGGTTGGATGACATCCATACTTTTCCCCCTCTCCTCCTCCACTGGGGTCCCATCTCCTCCTCTGGGGTCCCCTCTCGTCCTCCTCTGGGGTCCCCTGTCGTCCTCCACTGGGTCCCCTCTCCTCCACTGGGTCCCCTATAAGGCTCGTGTAGTGTTTCCTGTTTTGTGCTACACAGATTTCTATAGTTAAACCCACAAAGCATCTGGCCCCTGGTGTGGCGGAGGTGGAGATACCTCACCTGCTCCCCCTATAGAAGCTCCACCAGAACTCCCTGGAGGCAGTGGGAGGTTGTGAGGTACGATAAGAAACATGAGGGGTGGAGGAGGCGTTGAGGTGGACTGGTAATACTAAGTTTGACCTGGGCTCTAGATTCTGGAACCATGTAACACACATTTGACGTGGACAGGAAAAAGGAAAAAGCTGCACTGAGTCACGCAAGCAACATTACAGCTGGTTGGTCCCTCAGCAGTTGGTGTGTATTTTTATTAGTATCTTCCAAGACACATTTTACACTAATAAAAACATACAAATGTACATGTACAGTTTCATTAGTTACTTCATGGTCAAAGTCGTCAATATACAAAAACTGTGTAATATGAAATTCAAACAAAGTGAAAACAGAACACGTTCTTTAAATGTTCTTTAAATCCTGTGGATAAGAACCGAGTGTCTTCAGGAATCGTTTTCCATGACGATGCTGCTGGAGGAGAGACGGTTCGTCACCTACATGTTGAAATGTCCGACTCTTGAGAAACAGTGTGAGGGCAGGACCGCTCTGCTGCTGACTGAGTGCTGACTCCTACTGATTAATCTGGGTCTACAAGTTTAGTTTGGTTTCAAAGTGACATAGAAGCAAAGTGATGAAAACACAGAAAGGACAGAAACAAATTACTAACAACTACAAACATCACAAGCAAGCAAACCCGTCGCCATCGCTGTGACTTTGAACACCAGGTAGTTTTCCAACGCGGCTCAAACAGGAAGCTGCTGAAACCACACCGCATACAGGGGAAACCACAATCTCAGCTGTCATGGTCGATGAGCTGATGTCTGTACACGACGTTGGGTAACTCTTGCGAAATGATCTCTGATAGAACACTAAATCTCAATATTACTGATCTTTTACATCTTTTAGATCTTTGTAGATGCTCTCGTAAAGTGTTTGAGGAATGCATCTTCATCTTCAAAAAGGGTTTGCAGCCGTTAGCAGTAGTAGTATTTGAGGCGAGATCCGTGCTGCTGGGTGTTTTTGTCGCAGGTTTTGTGTCCTTGCTGCCTTCCCTGACCTGCTAGCCTTCTTGTCTTGTCTCCATGTTTGTTTTTGTCCTTGAGTCCTTTTGCCTCTTTGTGCCTTTTTTGTAAATTTGTTCTTAATTGACTTGCCTGGTTAAATAAAAGTTTAATAAATAAAATAAAAATCAGCTTTATATTTGAAGGAATATTTATGAATTTAAGGTCATTTAAGGTGATTTGTAGCATCTTATGGTGATGAATTTTTAGTCATTTATTCTTTTTAGGTGTGTATTCCTATTCATTCATATTTTTACTAGTTCTTTTTTCTCAAAGTGAATGTGTGGTGTTTCATAATGAAACCCTTCAGTGAACACTCATATAGGCTTAGCTGTCAAATACCACACACACATATATCACACAGTCACAACAGTGTGATACACAGAAAAGTACAAACAGGAAGTTACTTAGTCTTCAATATAAAATCCAAAATGAAATCTTTCGTCACATGAGCATGTTTTTATCTTTGATATCCTTATAACTGGAAGTCAGTAGAGTCAGTTGGATGACTTCTGTTTTATAGAGATTGCCAGGAAGTGTTGACTGCTCGTCTAAAGCAGGAAATCACCGTCCTCACTT
>CABFOQ010053131.1:0-11017 GCA_900660455.1 Gephyroberyx darwinii
ATGTATTCAGTCCAAGTAGCCGGCTGAAGCTATTGGTTCCTCTACCAACAGTTGGTAGGGGTCCACTGATGAATGATTCCATTTTTAATTTGCCCAATGTGTTTAAAAGTTCAATAAAATCCTGCTTCAGCACCTCGATTGCTCTCTGCGGGTATCATTGTAGCCTACATGCAGAATGATTTTGGTGGCACTTTGTTCCTCAGACAGTAGTTGGGGTATTTTCTTCGTGATATCACTGACCGTCGCACCTGAGAAACAGTATGATTTAATCTTCTTACCACTTATGTGACTGATGTCACTGATGGCATTATCTCCCACAATCAGAATATCCGGTATATCCACTTGCTCCTTGTGCTGAGATGAGGACCCATGAGTATTGCCTGTGTTCCCAGGCCTAACAGCGCCCTTCATGGTCCGTCTCCTTTCTCCCTTTTTCCAGTGGGTCGTTGTGTTCTCCGGTTCTGATTCCCCTACATCCAATGGTGCAGATTTATTCTGCAGTGGTATAGTCGGCAGTGTCTGTTCTTTGATCTTACCGGTCCGTGATCTTCTCATAGTTCCTCTGGTACTGTCTGATGTTGAGTGCCGTGCTGCTTTAAACTTGGTTTTGTTATTTCTTTTGGGCATAGCACCTTGTTTTTGCCAGTGGATAGTATCCTCGGTTGGCTCAGTTTGTTTCTTTGCTGCTGTCTCTGCCTTGCAGAGTTTAGGAAACATCAGAGTATCATTTAGATCGAACTCACCGATGACGGGCGACATCGGAACTGTATCCTGAAGTTCTTCTCTGCCCTTTTCTAGTGCAAATATCCTGGTTTCAAGTTGAGAAACCCTCAGCGACAGTGTGTGGCAGTAAAACAAACAAACAACAAAAAAAAGAAGGTTTAAAGCAGAACCTAGACTAAACTTAGAATTCCATGTGCAAACGCATTCACTTGTGCATCTACTATACATTGCAGGCAGACACTATTGGCCAATACACTACCCAAATCACGCACACACACGCACAAACAGAGACGCACTCTCTGTCCTAGGTTTCTAGCCTCACTAATCGGTCTGGTGTTGTGTGTTGACAGATAATGATTGGGGAGGCCATCCTGTTCTGCTGCCTGTCTCGGAGGAAGAGCGGCACTGGGGCTGAGGCCAACATCAACGCCGCCGGCTGCAACTTCAACTCCTTCATACGCAGAGCAGTCCGCTTCGTTGGTAAGCCACGTTTCCTTTGCATAAGCAGAGCTCAACATACAGACTGTTAAATAAATTAGTTCAACTGAACATGATAATATTTTGACTCCGACTTTGACTTGAATGTGTATGTGCCTGTCTTTGTATGAGTGTCTGTTAGGGTTTGACCAATATGGGTTTTTGAAGGCCAATACTGATACCGTTATTAAATAAAAAATTTGCTACTTTTATGATAAAATTCAGTGTTTTCCCCCAGAATGTTATTCTTGTCAGGGTGGAAACTCCCCTGAAACAGCATTTAGTTTATTGAAACCCAGGATAATAATAATATCCAGAAAATCGGAAGCTCGGAATTCACTTGACATATGGGGTTTCATGATACGTTTCAGTATTTGTTCCATGAAACAGAAAATTCATGAGGAGTCCAGGTGTCATATACAAAATTTGGTACTGATAACTAAAAAATTGAAAAAGCCTTAGGGAGAAAATATTTTCAAAAATGTCAAAATTGCAGAAACCCAATAGATCGGACATGATTGGCTCCACTGAGACTTTGTAGAGCACATACAGTTCCATAGGTATACAGAGTCCCATGTCTGTCAGATATACGGTGTGGAAGTAATCACCTCTTAAAGCTAAAAAAAAAAAAAAAAGTGATCTTAAACAATAGCGCCCCCATTAGGTCACACACACCATTATCTATCATTGTGCCAAATTGCACGTTTCTTTCATGTACCATCTCACCTTAAACTGAACGATGAACTGTCCCCTACTGCTCAATTTATAAATGACTATATGGAATAGCCTATTGAAGCCTTCACAATATATCTGCTAGGTTTCCTGATGATCAGACAAACTATCGTGAAGTAATGACCCGTTTTGGGCCAAATTACAAATTCTGATATCAGCCAAGCTATTTATTATATTTAAACATCGAATGCAATCTTTAATGACCTTGATTGACCTTGATTAATGATCCACACATGGTTCTTGCATTGTTTGGTGGCAGTTGGACCATTAGTGCAGGAGTGCATGTCCAACTTGTTTCCCTCCTATACGTGTCCTCAGGGGTCCATGCGTTCGGCCTTTGTGCCACGGCCCTCATCACTGACGTCCTCCAGCTGATGACAGGCTACCCAGCGCCCTACTTCCTCACTGTATGCAAACCCAACTACACCACGCTCAACGTTAGCTGCGAGCAGAACCCCTACGTCATGGAGGACATCTGCTCGGGCACCGACCCCGCCGCCATCAACCAGGGCAGGTAGGGAGGTTTCATACTGCCATGTTTGACAATTTGAAGACTTTTTGCTCCAAAATGACATGAGTAGTTATTTGAAAAAGGGAGTGACTCCTACTCAAGGCCTACGCATACTACTAAATTATTCAAAGTTTCTTCCCATTCCAGCTGGGGAGAGGTGGATCAAAGCCTTATAATTAACATTTACACTTTGCTTTAAGTGCATTGGGATGCATTACAAGCAGATTATAAGCCTATTAGAAACATAGAGAAACTTTTCTTCCAATTTAATCAGACCAAACACCACAACACAAACATTAAAGTAATAATCCAATGACATTTTCATGTAAGTCAGTACGGTCTATTGACACAATAGTGATTCAACCTATATCCAGTTCATGAAAGCTTTGCCATTTGCAATTCCGAACAACTGGTGTCTGGTAGGTCTTTCCCAGGAAAAAATCCTCTGCTGCACAGGAAGTGATGCATTTTACGTTTCCGGTTTATTTGGAATAAATAGAAGAACAACTGGGTACAGTTGCTCAGCCCATTTTGCTTTGGGGGTGGTTGAAGTCATGCAAGTACTTCTGTTGTGGCTCTTGATGTGAAGGCAACTAGCCTCTCCACTCCATCATGCCATTGGGATAGAACGGCGCCCAGTGCTGTGGCATACACATCTCAGGTCATGAAGACAGGGTTCTCTAGGCTGAAGACTGTAGCTGCTGTTGGAGCTTTTAGATGGCTGTATGACATTCCTCCACAGTGTGTCTTTTCTCAGCAACTGCCTGAGAGGTGCAGTGATGGCAGCGTAACGAGACACCAATCTATATATATATATATATATATATATATATATATATATGTATATATGTAATCTATGTATATGCTGTAGTAATATGCTGTAATTGACAGGAGCAACGCCAACTGTGCTGCTGTTGATGGGTCTGGGAGGTTCAGTATGGTGTCATCGTTAGACTGCAGGCTGACACTCCAGCTCTGGCTAGATCAGAGTCTACAGCTAGCTCATGTACAGTAAATGTGTCCTCACCCCTGGGCCTGTTGGTCTCTGTAGTTTTTGCTGCACATTCTGTGGCTCCGTCAACCTGGGGATCTATGGAAAAGGGCTATTGATAGGTTGATCCTCCAGTATGATCATGACAGTATGATCCTCCAACAACAGTTTTCTCTCAGTTGTGCATTGTTAGCCCTGTCAGCCCCTCCCCTCTGAGGCAATGTAGCAGAATTGTGCATTTTCTCTGGTCACTTGCCCACCAAGTCCATTCCCGAGGCCAGGAGCTATGGCTGAAATGAAAGAATGCACCAGTCCCGTGAAACAACAGGCAACCGATGTGCGGTAGGCAGTAGAGACGCAATAGATGGTGGAAGTACTGATTTTGCAGCGGGGGTTAGACATTTTGCCAAATTGTTGTTGTTCAATTCTAGCATGCTTGTCAGCTTTTACTCCTCAGCCTCACACCAAAACAAACTACGGCAAGCCATGCAAACCCCCAACCCCAAGCTAAATCTGTGACACAGAGCTTCTCTGGAACGACATACCCCAGTCAACAGCAACATAAAGAAATTTCAGGTCCAAACATCAGCTGTAACATTACCACTTTAACATCATATAATTAACTCTACGGCTGCTCCATGTCGTATTCAACCCCCTATATGTTTTGCACACTGAGATTATCATGCCATGTGTGGATTATAATAATTAACATGCATTGAGGGGCTTACGATGCCCTTATGATGCCTTATAGAGCACCACTTGAAGTGAAGAGATGCCTAATTAACTCTCTGGGCTGCTTTCTCTTTGCTGATTGTCAGTTTTTCTTGCTGGTATCTGTTTTCACACGAGTATGAGCCAAGACACTATTTTGGTCTCAATGAAAGAAAGAGGGAGAGAGAGAGGGGGAAGGAGCGAGAAAGAAAGAGGCATAGCCTTTTGATGTTCTTGTTAATGAGGTCACTTAGGAAGATGTTGAACACCGGCGAACAGTTTCTCGTGGAGCCTAGCCGTGGATTTTCGGAGCGCAATAGATGATTATATGCATTCTCTGTTAAAAAGATGTAAACGCAAACAGTGACCTTATAGCGGGTAGCCTTAAAGATGAGTCAATGAATAATAAAATACCAAATTAAGAGGATGAGAAGGAAACCCATTTTCCTCCAGACATGCTTAACAGATTGTAGATCAATCTACAGATAGATGTGCATATCTCGCTCGCCTCGTCGTGAGAGTTATCTAGTGCGTTGAATTATGTCTGCAGAATAAAAAAATAAAAATCCTCATTCCTTTTCTCCGACAGAGGCGAGTGACATAATTCCTTCCTTCTGAGATTTAGCCTTTTATCAGCGTCTAAACCCCCGTCTAAGTCCTCCAAGGAAGCCGGGCTCTCTGCAGACGGATAGAACGGACCGTGGTTAAAAAGCCTTCTGATTGACGCTAGCTTAAGGCGTCAACACCGACTACAACTCTCCCCGTTCTAAGCCTGGCTTTCCTCCGATTAAACTAGGGGCCTTTTAATGGAGATGGGAGCCTTTTGTTGGTTTTAATGGAGTCATGTTTCCACTTTGCTTGTGTGGGCGAGAGGCGGTAGACATCGGAGGGGATGTGGGACAGGGGAGATGAGGCAAGGTTTGACCCGTGCATTTAGGACACACATAGTTTTTGGCTGAAGAGTAGGAGGGAAGAGGGGGTGCTAAATTTAACCAAATGCTCCCGGCATAAACAGTCTTCCGTCCTCTTCTATGGCAGCTTTAGCTTTCGTCTGCAGTCCAGTTTCCAGTGCAGCATGAATATTTTTGATGCAACGGCTGTGGATCAGGGGTATTATTAACCTATTTTAACAGCAGAAGCATGATAGGAAACCACCAGATTCTCTTCAGCAAAGCCAAAGCACTCTTAAAGTGTCGGCTCCAGAAGCATCTTAACACCAACGATCGAAATCAGAATTGATTGACTGCATTTTGAGACATTAGTATTACCACAGTAAACAAACAAGACCAACGGCAAGAAGAACGGCAGCCTCCACCAGCCTCTACACTGCATTTTACGCTCTTTGACACAAGGTCGGATTTGGTGGGAAATCTGCTGGATTGCTTTACGGCACAAAACAGGAACCTTTGCTGCATAGTTTCAGCTTTGTGTTGGCGTACCTGATCAAAAGGCGTCATTGGTTGTTATAAAGGGCTCAAAACGCACAGAGCAACGGCAGGTTCATGGGAAATATGGTGTTGAGAAACACGATGCTACACATAACATGTTTAACGCAGAGACATATTGCAACTAGCATATTACTAGCACTAGATTATGCATATCTTTCTACACATATCCATTAAATCATTATATCTTTTTGTGCATCTGGGAATAGACTTGAGTACGATGAAATGCATGCAAGTATTGCAGTTTGTATCGATATTATAATATTTAAAAATAATGGCAGAAATATTTCAAAAGAATAATAGATTACTTCAGCCCTTGGTTGATAACATAATAACACTTCAACAGACTGGCTCATCTGCATTTTAGAGATAATGCATGATGAACTTTTAGGAGATTTTGTTTTTCCGAAATGGAACTAGGGCATTTTGTAAATGAACGCCACATTCTTTGAGCTTGCAAAATTTGCAAACTTGTAGACCTTTGTCTTGATAATCCGAGCTGTGCATTGTTGCTTGCTTCAGCGGTAGAAATGGGCCGCTTTGCTCAGAGGCATTGCTAACAGAGTTTCACGTGTAAATGAAAGTTTTATGACTCTCCAGATGTTGCAAGTGCTGGTCCGGAAAGGAGAGCTTACAGTCGACGCAAGCGTACGTGCACGACCATACGCACAGTGTGCATTTTTACATTTCCCACATACATGGTAGAAGAATGCATGCACACACAAGACTAAAGAGCAGAGATAGTGTATAGGAGTGAGTGTATCAGTAGCTGTCAGAAGTAGGTCATTTGGGTGGAGCTCAGTGAATAACTGGGCCACAGGTTCACTTCCATTATGTAGCACTCTGCAAGGCGGTAGCTGCTAAACGCTGCAGTATATTAGATGAAAATTCAAGAACATTTTACTCAGGGATTTTGTGGCAGCAGCACAGGTAAAGCACTGTTTAAACAGCCTCTTCACTACCTGTTGTTAAAGGAACTAGATGTGAAATTATGTTTTTGTGGGGTTTATATGGGTGCTAACACGTGAACAAGAGCCACATGAGCACCCAAGAGGCTTCTAATTTCTTATGTTTATATGTTTTATTATGTTTAATACAACCCAGAACGTGCACGTTTGCCTTGTGTGTGCGAGGCGGCATTTCAGATACCTCGTTACGGTTGTGTTTTGTTGTGGTTATTTGGATGTGTTAAAACCCCCACCCCCCCATGTTGAGTCATACACTATAATGCCAGCTCAGTCTATTTCTGTTCCTTCGTCTCTTCCAGAAAATCCTTCCCGTCGCAGCACGCCACCCTAGCATCCTTCGCAGCCGTCTATGTTTCGGTGAGTAACGGTTTGAGCCCGGCGAAAGGCTGAACACTAAGTGAGAGATTAAATTATTTAAAATAAGCTGCTCCTCACATAGTTTTCTTTGATGTTTATGGCATTTTATTAGATAGTGTATAATACTGGAGAGTGGAAGTTGCAAGAGAGGGAGGTGATGACCTGTATTATTATTATTATTATTATTATTATTATTATTATGTCACGATATCATATGTCATTTAACATTGTATGGTGGTTAGTTTACCTGACATTTGACAGCTTGGCCAGTTTTATAACCCAAACACACTAAGGCCCAGATTCACTAAAGGTATGCGCAGCGAAGAGCTTGCATCATATCACCAAAATGACCAAATCAGAATCCTGATTCACTAACTGTGCACAATGAGTGGAAAGCTGCCTAATAGTTCTGGTCCCAGAATAAAGCCTCTTTGTGTCTATTATCATGCCCATATAATATTTATTTCTAGGCAAGGCCTTGCAAATCAACATTGTGTCCAATCATTAACACTTTGCAGCAATAGCTCCGCCAAATTATTGTAGCACATATCCTTTGAAAGGTGGCATAAAGACCTTGCTCAAAGAGCTATCTACCTATGCTATCAAGGGTGCAAGATGCAGGTATTGTTGCCAGCAAGTCAGGCAAGCAAGGGAGGTTTTCCCATCGTAGTATCTCAGATCAGATCAGAGAATGCTCCAATTATAAAGGGGCTTTAGGGCGTAAGGATGCCAGGCTTGGTGGATTAGTCTTCCAGCTGAAGCACAGTATTTGTGCTTGCAATTGGTGAAGAAGGGGCTATTTGCTTGAGCAGTGCTCTTTTTTTTAGGGCTTGTTTGGACCACAAGTTGATTTGCATAAATTTCTTACTGAATGAGATAACATTTTTGTGTTCTCAGCTCAAGCAACTGAGGTGCAAAAAAATGTGCAGATTCAAGCTTCAAATTCAAATAAATTTTCATATTAAAACATGTAATATAAACATGCATCAAAAATAGAAAGAATCTGGCAGGCCAAGGTAAAATTGCTGAAAGCCGCTAAAGAATGATCCTGTGCCTTGAATGAACACAATTCCTACATGCCAGGTCCATATATGCTGTCCATGGTAGGGACTTGAGGGCATATTAATCTTTGCTAATAAAATGTCGCTGTGATGGAAGATGACTCACTCTCTCTTGAACACAACCAATAATCAGACAATGTAGAGAGCAACCTCTTCAAATGAGATAACAACTCTGGTTGAGTAGCCTACAACAATGTGTTTTGTATCCACCTAAATGGCAAATAATTGTGATTGTGAGACGTGGCACTGTGGCACATCACCATCAGATTATGCATAAAGTAATAATAATAATAATCTTTATTTTTGTAGCACTTTTCAAAACAAAGTTACAACGTGCTTCACAAGCAAGAAAAATTAAAAATGAACAATGATTAAGGTCAATTTCTCATTGAGAAACAAAAACAGGAACAAAAACAGTCCCAGCCATGAGGATCAATCAATCCATCAATCAAGTTTATTTGTATAGCACATTTCATACACAGAGGCAATTCAAAGTGCTTTACATGAGATTTAAAAAGAAGAACATATAAAACAAAATAAAATAAATAAAATACAATAAAATCACAGAAACTCACAGAATAAAATCATAGTGCAGATAGGGCTTTTGAAATGCAGGATTTAGAGCTTAGCAGAATGCAGTGGTAAACAAAAATGTTTTAATCTAGATTTAAAAGTGTTACTTTAGGAGCAAGTCTCAGTTATCTATTTGTTGCATAGTAGCTAAACGTTGCTTCACCCTGTTTGGTTTTAACTCTAGGAACAGTTAGCAGACCTGTCCCAGATGATCTAAGGGGTCTAGTGGGTTCATGTTGAGATAGCATGTCGGTGATGTATTTTGGACCTAGGCCATTTAGAGATTTGTAGACTAGCAACACTATTTTAAGGATAAAACAAAATAAATTAATAAATAACAGACAATGCAACAAGGATAAAATGAATAAATGCCAAAAATTATTTTTTTTAAAAATGCTTAAAAAAAGTAAGTTTTAAGAAGTGATTTAAAAGACGATACTGACTCTGCCAGCCTGAGGTCCTTAGGCAAAGTCGTTCCAAAGCCAAAAAGCCTGGTCACATTTAGTCTTTAGCTTGGACATGGGAACAGTCAAAAGCTCGGTCACCTTTAGTCTCTAGCCTGGATACTGGAACAGTCAGAGGGACCCTGCCTGAGGATCTCAGGGGTGCATGCAGACACACGAGGAATCAAAAGTTCAGAAAGATAACTACTGGCCAGGCCATGCGAATCCTTCAAAGTAATCAATAAAATTTTTAAATCAACCTTCTGACAGGCAACCAGTGTAAATACGCTAATAGAGGGGACACATGGTCCTGTCACTTAGTTTTAGTTTAAAAGTCTTGCTGAAGAATTTTGGAGCACATTGGAAGCTGTTCTACATCTTTTAGTAGTATTTTCTGTTTGCCCGTTACCTCTTTTTGGTTTGGCGAGATGAAATAAAAACATAAAGACAACAACTGAGTAAAGTTTTTAGTATGTTGTTCAAAGTTCAGGCTCGGGTCAAAAAGTTATTGGCGACAGATGATTTAGAGGACCAATGGCGGGTTGAATGTGGATGGATGGTTGGATGGTCAGTTTTTTCAAAATGTGATTGTAAAAAATGTTTGGACATCCAGTCCTTGACATCCGTTAAACAGCTATGCAGAGAGGCCAGCTTATTTAATTCACTCAGCTTGAGGACTGAGGGTATCACTCGCATAACAATGGAAGGAGATGCTATGACATCTAATTAAGTGACCTAGAGGGAGCATATATAGGGAGAATAAAACTGGTCCAACAATTGAGCCTTGGTGCACACCACACTTGATCAAGGACTGAGAGGAGCAACAGCTATCAATGGACACAAGGAATTTCCTATTAGTCAACTAAGAAGAGAACCAATCTAGGGTGGTCCCTAAAATACCAACCCACTGCTTGAATCTATCTGTAAGGATACCATGATGAAGAGTATCGAATGCTGCACATCTGTAATCATGAGCACAATGAAAAAGTCTTTAAATATGTGCGTGTCCACAGATGTACTTCAACAGCACGCTGACTGACTCGTCCAAGCTGCTGAAGCCCCTGCTGGTCTTCTCCTTCGTCATCTGTGGCGTCATCTGCGGTCTGACCAGGATCATTCAGTACAAGAACCATGCCATTGACGTCTACCTGGGCTTCCTGCTGGGAGGGGCCATCGCCATCTACCTGGTAGGGGCTGGTTCCAAGGGGGTTACATTGTTTGTTTGTTTCTTTGTCGTTCATGTGTCATGGGTGATATCTCAGACACAGCTGATCAGATTTTGGCGGGATATGCCAGACTTACACTGATTGGCCCAAAGGGGGTGCTACAATTACAGGTCAAATCAAGGTGACATATTTGTTATTGATTGGTCCGGGGGAGTGTGCATCTTTCATGGGGGACAACATGCTTAAATGTTTCTACATATGACCTTTACACCACTAAAAGAACTTTCAAAGAACCACACATGGGTTTGCCAGGTCTTCTAATGGCAGGATCAAAAGAACTTTCTAAGAACCAACTAAGAACATTGATTTTTATTTGCTTTTTATTTTTAATTTTAACAAATCAGAGGGTCATTTTGACTCATTACAGTTCCATATAGATACCATGTATATATAAAAATAGTAATTGCACTGTAGCCTCATGCCCTATATATTTATTCATGTTTCTTCTGTTGTCTCCAGGGGCTGTATGCGGTTGGTAACTTCCAGCCTAGCGAGGAGGTCAGCAGCAGTCCCCCTCCCCAGATCCATCACCCCCCTTGCTCTTTACCCCACATCAGCCAGGAGGCCGTCCTCCACCACCTGCAGATGAAGGCCAGCATGGCCGGGGAGGCAGGCATCCCCACTTCCCACTCTGAGGGCCTCCTCCACCGTGCCCTCCAGCAGCAGAGACCTGGGGACAGCCTTAAGCGCTCCAGTGCAGACGTGGAGGTTATCTCCCCCCGTAGTCCCCTGGGCAAGGAACCCATGGTGACCTTCAGCCACACCCTCCCCCGTGTCCACACCCCCCAGGCCATGGCTG
>CABFOQ010053131.1:11049-25311 GCA_900660455.1 Gephyroberyx darwinii
TGGCTGCATACGAGGAGGCAGCCAGACGCCACGCCGCCACCCTCCACCATGCCTCCATGGACTCCAGCCGCTCCAAGCAGCTCTTGTCTCAGTGGAAGAGCAAGAACGACGGCCGCAAATGCTCCCTGCAGGTTCCTGACTCCTTCTCTTCCTCTGTGGACTCCTCCTCCGGCCAGTCCTCCCTGCACCCACACCACCACGGCAGCATGGAGCTCAGGTCAAACTCTGAGCCCTCAGCTATGGGTCTGAATGGAGGCTTTGATGGCAGCAGTCATGCATATATGGCCAAACTGGCCACGGGCGCTAGCACCACCCTGCCCAGTAACTGCAGTGGAATCACCGGTGGGGCCCGGATATCCATGCAGTCTAGACCGGGGTCTTCACAGCTGGTCCACATACCAGAGGAAGCTCACGAGAACTACAACAACACCTCACCAAGGACAGGAGGAGGAGGCGAGGGGATGAGGGCAGTTAATAGCACAGCACAAGTTAATTGGCAAAGGGTGGCAGAGAAAACTGCAGCCTGTAGGACTAATGACTGTGGGACAAACGGCCAGCCGCGAATCATGCAGGTGATTGCTATGTCCAAGCAGCAGGGCCTACTACAGACCCACTCCAAGAGCTTAGACGAGAGCAGCATCGGCTGCAGCACTGCCGGGAGCTGCCAGGGCTCTGCTCGCTACAGGGCACTAACTGACCAGGATCCAAACAGCACCACTGGGCCCAGCTCACTGGGCAGCACCACAGGCAGTATTTCAGGGAGTACCGGGGCAATCGTCAGAGTAGAGGCCCATCCTGAGAACAACAGGCCTGTGATCCAAGCCCCGTACACAGATGGGAGTGGGTCATGGAGATGGGGGTCACTGGATCATGGCACTGGAACTGGTGTGGGTATAGGAGGTGGAAGTGGAGGAGGAGGAGGAGGAGGAGGGAATCTGAGGCAGTCCTTTGAGCTCAACGATCTAAACAGAGACTCAGAAAGCCCAGAGTCCATACGCGAAGGCTCCATTGACAAGCGTTCTAATCACGTTGTTACCACCACTGCCACCATTAGTACCCCGCCCATCGTTACCGTTCACACCCAGAACACTGGCCAATCAGAGCATAGGCTACATCCCCAGGGCCTCTCCACCATACGGGTCACTCCCGGGGATGGCAGTAGTTCTGGATCTGGAGGAGGTGGTGGTGGTGGTGGAGGTGGGGATGCTATCTCAGAAACCCCCTCAGTAGCCTCCAACCGTGACTCCACGCTGCGGAGAAAAGGGAATAATATGATCCTGATCCCGGAGAGAGCTAACAGCCCAGATAATACGCGAAATATTTTCTACAAGGGAACATCAATAACTCCTGCTTTCAAGGAGTAACATGAAAAAGGCGGGAGATTTTTGAGAAAACACAACAAATTAAGTAGGACTGTTGGATTTTCAGAGGACTTTTATGGTCAAACAGCAACCCTATATCTGTGATAGAAAACAGTATTATTAATCACTGTATATGCCATCATGAACCCAAAAGAAAAGGTTTTATTCAGCATGAAAGTTTTGTACGTGTTGACACTAAAGCACAACCTTTTAAGTGGTGTAGAAATTATCACTGTGTACTTTTGTGGTCACTCCTAAGGAAACCTATTGTAGCGTTGATGCCGTGCCAGTAGTTTGGGGACAGGGACTAACTTTTTTTAGACAGTTCTGTACGTTTTGGATATAATTCATCACAAAAAAAAGAAAAAAGTGACTAGCACTGAAGATTTTAAAGTTGTAACAAGCTATTGCAAATTTATTGTATCATAGCTGTGAAACCAATGTTTACTTTCCTGCACTGTACATACTGTATGTTTGAAAAGGGTGCTACACCAGAAAATACTATTTAATATACAACACAATGTACAATTTGAATAGATAAAGAATTAATTATTTTACAAAGAGTACATGACTAGGAAATTACTATGTGACAGAGATATGTTTTGTACTTTGTCCCTTTTCTGTACAGATACCACATACTCAACAGAAAACTGTTTTGAACCATAAGTGTGCTTAGCATTCCCACTGTAGCTATGAAGTCAAATATGCTGTGACTTGCACTGAAATATGCGTTTACTGTACCTTGTATACAGTAAACCCTGACCTTATCCGACCTTACCTTTATATTCTGTACACTTACATTTGGTTGTCCACATCCATCCCCCTCCCCATATTTACAGCACAAAAAAAAGTGTAATAATTTTGCTTCTTTAAAAGTAATTGGTACATTTTCAGAACCCAATGCAATACTTGAATTTAAAACCTGCCACCGGAATTTGACAGGTGCCAAACTGCTTCTGAGTTGTCCTTGTATGTTTTTATCTTTTTCTTTGAAGCTTTTAAGTTGTTTTAGGCTTCCTTTAGAACCAGAATGCACTGAGTTCGGCCTAGTAGATGTTGAATGGTAGCAAAACACATTTGTTGGAGATTTAGAAGTGCTATGTGCAGCATTCTAAACATCAATATATCATTGTCATACCTTGGTATAATTACCCAAACAAACAAGATATAGTTGATACAATTGGTAACCTCTTTCTCACACCAGTGAATTGTCAGTGCTGTTTCTAAAAACATGTTGGAAGCGATTTTCCATTCCATACCATTTCCATTGGCATTTCATTCTTTCCACCATCTGCCGTTGCCAGAAACTCTGAAAGTTTTAGCTCCATTTGCACTAGAAGAACAGCACTGTCTACCTGTTTGCGCCATAAAACTATATCCCTTTGTGCTGTAAAGAAAGTCAGCAGACTGACCTGCTGGCACCCAAAGGGTGATTATCAAATCCATGTCTATAGTGTCCTTGTGGAGAACATTCTTCTCAAGAACAGGAGCACCAAGGACACATCTTTACAGTTTGAGATGGACCATGTGCTCAAGGTCCACACAGGTGTTAATTTTTGCTGTACTGTAGCAGGCTAACACTGTCATGTGTTGTTCTCCCAATGAATCTTGGGGCTTTCCATTCTTTCTTGCTGGCCAAGTCACCATGCGATGCATCCTTGGTTGGCAACTCAACTTCAGGATCTTTATCTGTCCATCCTTCCATTCTTTTGTTTTGGAATTGCATTTGAGCTGTTCAATATTATGTGAAACGCATCATATAGGACACAAGAACGCACATGAAATCATATTGAGAAAGACCCAGGGTAAAATGCAGCATAGTGACCAGAAGAGGCTGCCAACCTCCTCGGCTATGACCTCATTGGTATACTAATAAAAAAATTATGTGGCAATGATTTATTGAAGTTAAAATGCTACACCTTTAACAGTTGACAATGTAGAGTAGACAATGGTTAGATAAGGTGATGATAGCACTTTATCACCTATTGACAAAAGCACTCGGACAAAGTCACCGCTTCATGGATAACCCGTCATTTTTGATTTGTATTTGGTTATTTTTTAGTCACCAAAAGGTTTATACAGCCGTCCTTCAGTTTCCATAAAATGGCTTGTTAGCACTTTGAGCAATCATTATTGACGCCAACACAACTGACAACAACCACATGCTCACTACTTATGCCAAGGTATTCCCTGATCACCCAGGGTTTTCTGGGGGAAAGCTTAGAGTGGAGGGTATTTCGATGGAGCTGAACAATAACAAAGACCATTGTTTACAGTGGTTTAAATTATGGTGCATATCATTGATCAGGATCTTAGATTTATTCAGTGATTTAATTTAACACCCATTTTATACAAAATACATTTGATACTAATACCCCAATATCAGCACCAATGGTATTACAAAACTATTTTGAGACTGTTTTTGCCAACATTTGCCAAAGCAAGGATTTTTCATAGAAAATATATGTATTCAGATGTAATTTTCAGTATTTGTATAGCAAGCTTGCATTATATTGTACAAGATTTATTCTATACCCATGTAACATTTGCATGGTCACTTTTTCTATAGTGCATATCACAGAATTTTATTGTAAACATGCTTTTACCTGGCATTCAAGTGTTTTATGTTCATTTTTTCTGTCATAGTAAGACAATTAATTGACAATCTAAGTAATCTAAGTACTGTTGGCCCAGGCTTCTTTTGTGAACAAAATGAAGAGTTGGCTCCCAGCCCATGTCATAGATCACAATATGAAATGTGTGTAATATAACCATGACAAAGAATGGTAAAAGATAGCTGGGGTTGGTAGCCCATGTCATACAGTTGATTTGAACTCTCAAAAAGATGGAGTTGAACCCACAGATTTGTTTCTAGTACACGCACCCATTCCACTGTGAGTTCATTTATGTAGCTTTTGACTGCTGTCAAAATGGCGTACATGAGACAAGAAAGCCAGTGGTAGTAGTAAAAATCTATTAACTAGTCTAGTAACTATAGGATTTTGAAATGTGTTTGTTACTTAACAGCTGAATGCCTTGCTTGCTAGCCAGCTAGGCCAGTGTGAGAATGGGCATTGCCATTCAAACAAACACTCTCCAATGGCCAATCGGCTGCTACACTTAAGATGGCTGCCATATAATATTTGATATGAGCCTCGAAAGGCTGATGTGTTACCATGGTCAGGGGTGGCAAGAGTACCAAAATAAAGTAAAAAGGGGCTTATTTAAAATAAAATGTACACTTAGTAAATGTTACCGAGTTACCTAAAAAAGAAATCTGCAATGCAAAAAAGATGACAGCACAGAGTTAAAGATGAGATAGTCCTTGCTGAGCGTTGTGGGCATTGAGATTTGGAAATTCATGTTATTATTTGAGCTATGAAAAAACAGAAAATGTCCAGCCCCGTTATTCAATAACAGTACTGATGTTTCTTTTGCTACTAGCTAGGCAACTAACTAGCAAAGGTGACGTAGCTGGACAACACGCAGGCTAACACAAACCAATAATCCTGTAGCTAGATGGGTGGCTTTTTGGCTAATGTTAACGAAGTTACGATCATGGATACATATGAGCATTTAATGTTGCTTATGCAATGCTTATGGAAAGCCTACAAATTGTGTTCTCTGCAATGGATGCTATTTAAAATGTAAAAGTGAAATTGCTAAAAAAAATAATGAAAAAGTACAAGTACCATAGAGCGCTACTCAATTTATCAGAGTAAATTCATTGCTCCCACCCTTGACCATAGAGAAGAAATAATTCCAGTTTGAACATTTCAAATTTACTGAGTCTTCCCCCGTGAAACAGATTTAATTTTCTCAATTATTAATATTATCTATGTTATGACAGCCATCTTACAATATGTGTACCAAAGGAGACTGCTGTAATACACCAGGGAGTGTTTATTCTATATGTTCTAATTGTATGGGTTCATTATATTTGTCAGACCAGCTGTATGACATCACATACTCATTTACAATTGACATAAGAGTTACTGTGTTTTAAAGCCTTAACATTGGCCACAATTGACATAAGAGTTACTGTGTTTTAAAGCCTTAACATTGGCCACAATCCCTTTAGAAAGATACACACAAAAGATAACACATAAATCCCCCAAGTAAATGACATCTATATAGATTGGAGCTAAAGGAACAAAATATAACGTGACTTTTTACATTATGTTGTTTTGAATGATTTGTGTCTCATTTAGAGTCTGTCCCAAAGGCCTGTCAAATCAAAGAGTGTAACGTGACACTTAGAAATGTAGATCAAATGGGTAGAACTGTGAATGGATGCTATCTGCATGTGTAGCCTCTTGTGTTGTCCCTGGATGAATAATAAATATGTTTTCTGATACTGTGACAAGCTGTATGAATCCTATGCAGCAAAACACTGTAAAAAAGGATTTACCGTTAAGTGAATCAGTTGAGTTCCAAAAGAAGAGAAAAAAACCCAACGATCAATAGTTACAGTTTTGTGTAACAGTAAAATATAGCAAAAGTATTGATTGCTTTACTACAGTCAATTTAACATAGCAATCAGACTGACCATTCGGTTCAGAGCACGTTGATCAGGGTACATGACAAACTGTGCATTGTCTGTGCATAGATTGGAATAAATGTTTGCTATTGAAACCAACCCAAGTATGTCTTTCATCTATGTTGCTCTGATTCACAATCTGAATTGATACAGATACTGATATTTTTGGAATGAAGCTGCTGTCAGCCCATCTTTTATATGATGATATTCTGTATAGAGGGCTTTCAGATGATGTAAAACACCTTCTGGCAGCCATATTGGAGGTCTTCAGTTATTGGGCAACAATAGCTGAGAACAGCTTTCTAAATTTACCACTTGGCTGTCTTAATAGAAATCAGTAGACATGGTTCATTTTATGCTTCTGACTGGGAACTGATAATTTCGCCAGTGACACATCTGATCAATTTTGTGTTTGGAGAATGTCAGCATTCTTCTTAAAAAAGAGATATCTGAAAGAAATAGTTGTGATGTGGGTGTTGATCCATTCAGTAATGTTCTATGTAAAAATGAATCGTTTGATCAAATCAAATCAAATCACATTTACTCTGGAAAGAGACTGAGCCACTCTGTCAAGGCTGGTCAAATGATAAAGAGAATAAATGAGTTTTTAGCCTTGACTTAAAGATTTCGGTAGAGCCAGCCTCTCTGATTGAGGCAGGCAGACTGTTCCAGAGATAGGGAGCCCGGTAAGAAAAGGCTCCGTTACCTGCAGTTTTCTTTTTGACTGCTGGGATAGACAGGTAGCCAGCGTCCTGAGATCTGAGGGAGCGTGGTGCTTTATATGGTTTAATCAGATCTGATAAGTAGGACGGAGCCATCCCATGTAATGATTTATATGTAAGTAGAAGCACCTTGAAGTCACACCTGGTCTGAATTGGTAGCCAGTGTAGTGAGGATAGGATGGGCGTTATGTGGTCGAATTTCCTAGTTTTGGTCAGGATTCTGGCAGCAGCATTCTGGACCAGTTGTAGTTTTTTAGTGCACAAGTGCAAAGCTATATTTGAATTTGAGCATTATCTTCCCCAAAAATTTCCAAAAATTTAAAGGATTTAGTCTTTCCCCCAGAATTGGATTCTTGTCAGGGTGGAAAAACTTGTGAAACAGCATTTAGACCATCATGGGATACTAAAACTCTCAACTGAAAGCTGAGTAAAGATTAAAGAAGATGAAAGATTAATGAGATTCTTCTAGGTGGGTTAGCAGCTGCTCAAGGCAGGGTGAGGCAGGTTTCATTGCAGGTTTTACAGATTGATGCTGTTGAGTAAAATCATATCCTCACCTCCATCATATCAGCAGTGGGCAACATTGACTGGCTGGTATCCGATTTTTATTGAAAGGCCAATAGCAAACCAATATATTGGTCTAACCCTAGTATATGTATGATTTACTTTGCTAATGTTAACTTGTTTTCAATACCAATCTTTGATGCATGCCTGGTACATGGGGTTTAGGTGCCCTTGTCCAGGAGCACCTCAGCAATAATGGGAATAAACCAGGGATCAAGTAGCATTTCTGACTTCTTCTGTAGTTTCTCTAACCAGTATTTCTTCTTTTCACAAGCTGAAATGATTTTTTTAATATTCATTCATTTTTAAATATTCATGTCTGGTTTAAATTTAATTTACTTTTACATATTTTTTATTTTCTTTATTTTCATTATTATTATTATCAATAATAATAGTAGTAGTAGTACTAGTAGTAGCAGTAGCATTTGTATGTCTGTATGTCCTTCCTTCCTTCCTTCCTTCCTTCCTTCCTTCAACCACAAAGAACAGCTTTGTGCTGGGTGAATATTACTCGGTTCACATAGCAGATATGCTCAGACATGCATTACTGGGCAAAACGCCAAAGCTGACTACTTATTTTTTGCCCCAGATGTGTCCTTTCAGATGAAAGCTCAATAATACAACATTAATTTCACACTTATTTAGGTCTTTTTTAGAACATCTTTTCCTCACTATTCTCCCCTCTCTCTCTTTATGTCTCTCTAAGTGTCCCCCTGTTTTGGCATCTGCCTCAGTGTGTGTTTCTCTCTCTCTCTTACTTTTTCTCTGTGTAAGTGTAACAGAACTTGTTAGCACTGCCATGTGTAATTACCGTCATCGGGTATAAACTAGGTCATTGAAATGGCCTAAAATAAAGAATGAGTTTTCTCAGCGATAGCCCAGGTGACAGCCAATAAAAACCAACATGCTAACTAAGCATTACATATTTAACAGCCACAAGTTTAATTGACTCTACAAGAGACATGTTATGTAAACATGCCACCCTCTCCCCCTCCGACCCCTAGAGTGCTATTCCCAGGTCACATTGCACTCAGAGCCACCCCCCACGAAACCAGCTAGGCCTCGGATCAACTGTTTCAGACTGGACTGTGGTTGGCCTCCAGAAGGCCTGCTTGAGGAATTTCAAGTCAAATTGGCCAACATAACATCCACAAAAAGGGTTGTTAAGCTTTTAAATAAGATCTGTTCAAGCACACAGAACTGATCCAGAAACAGTTGCAGAACAATTTTGCGCAGCTAACGTAATAAATATTGCCCTACCATGCAACCTTGATGAGACACATTGGTCTTCCTTGCTCCGTTGCCTGATAGGCCAATATTTATTATCTATAGGGGCACTTACTTAATACATGTTAAACTTATTTTTAGAAATAACATTTACAACATGCAAGTGATTAAAAGTAATGTGGTGACGGTAAAACTGAATTACGCTATTGTGATGTAAATAAAGCGGGCTGCCAACTTGTGAACTCTCTACTCCGGAACAGTCTTGACCACCACTTTTCAGCGTCACATCTGTCTTCAGGTCAGCCGCGGACACCAAAGCTGCCGGTCTTGCAGGAGTCAGCTCCAGCCCGCCAAAAGACCAGCTACTTTTAATGGGTCGTACTTCTACTAAAACTGTATTTATTATTTTAACTGTATTTATTATAACACATTCATTTTGCCATAGTAGGACAAAATGTAAAAAGTGTCTCATTTTACCCTGCTCTCCCCTACTGTTAAGAAATTACACTATAAGATGGCCAGGTTTACAGCGGATGAGCTCAACATCGACCCCGTGGTGCTCCATACAAATATCTATCTTTCAAACTGCCCCCAAAACCACATCTTGATGTCAAGTGAACGGTGAATTATTCAAAGTGCTGCAATCCATAATTTAAAAACACATTCTAAATGCTAAAGCTATCATTCAAAAGGACGAAGAGCTTGACAAATTATTTAAAGGTGCATTGCATTGTGCCCTACATTAGGCCTGTAGAGATTTGTTCCTGTTGTAATTGCGGGGAAAAGGAGACAAATGCACCACATGCCTTTCAGTCGTGCCCTTAGAATATTTTCGTATCCGTGGTGGATGGGGTTCCTTTTGGTTTTACCTCCAGATCCATCCCAGTTTTGTTCCCAGGGCGGGTTGCATGACTACACCAGTTCTTATTTGAATTCTTTATAATGGAACTAATATGTAATAAGTTTGTATTCATATATTTATATATGAGTGTGTCTAGAATAGGCTGAGTATATTTTTCTTGCTTATCAAGTTGCTATTAACCGTACTTAGACTGCTTCAGTACTAGTGCTTTATTCAATAGTCTGTTGTTAGCTGCTAGTTGGTCAGTTTGTCTTTGTAGCCACACCTTCAGGCCTAACTGTTGTTATTTGTCCTTATATTTTGTTGTTTAGCTGTTTTGATTTAGTGTGTTATTTTACTAGCCTAGGGTTAAGACAAGTAAGCCCAGTTTCTGTTTGTGTCATACCCCCAATTGTTGGAGAGAGAGAGAGAGACACCAAACCCCTACATTGAAAACCAGCAGAGATCAGAATCGCTTGGTGACCGGCGTGGAGAAATTTGCGTCTGGTGTGAACAACCAAGCTCCTGCTCCTGCTCGCGCAATCGCGGCCATTCGCGGCGCTTCCGCGTCCGGTGGCAACATGCCGTTATACCACTGCTGCTTTGAAAGTGTCAGGCAAACAAAGGCAACAGGCGACTTTTTCAAGTCCGACTTCTTCAAACAACGGCCTTCTAAGAATGGGTGCTTCTTCTTTTCATATTATGATTTAAATTATGTCATTGTACTGTGAACTACTATGTGCTTGCGTCCTATTCCTGTCTATTCTTTCCATTGGTTGCACAGACGCTGGGTCGCATCCAGGTGCCGCGACCCCACTAATCTCATCTATCCTACTCTCTCAACTCACGTTGAGCAAGTGGTGGCAGGGGGGCTTTGGAACTGCCAGTCGGCTGTACTGAAAGCTGAGTTCATCTCAGGCTACGCATCCATGCTCTCCCTTAACTTTCTTGCTCTAACTGAGACTTGGATCACCCCAGAAAACACTGCCACACCCCCAGCTCTGTCAGATGTGTACTTTCTCTCACACTCCCAGAGCTGCGAGGCGAGGCAGTGGTACTGGCCTGCTAATTTCACCTAAATGGAAATACTGTCTTTTTTCTATTTCACAATTCTCTCCGTCCTCCTTTGAATTTCCCATTTGGTGCAAGAAATAAATAACAACATTCTTCATCTGTGATACATCGGACTATGTTCAAGGTCATATTGCTGGTTAAAAAGCAGGATATGGCAAGAATAAATATCCTAGTTGTATAACAATAGCATTCATTACTACACAGGACAAGATGTTACTATCCCTTGTGCCATAATCCAAGGTAAACACATGTAGAAGGCCAATTCAGATAAGAAGAAACACAAAACAAACAAGTGATATAACCACCATCAGATGAACACCATAGCAGACATCAGGCTACACCATCATAGATCTACAGAGTCATTCCTCAGATGGTACCATTCTCCAGTTACCTAGCCTAGCCAACAGCGGTATGCGGCACGTCATTGGGGTTATCAAGTGGGCACCTTCCTTCACCGATGTTTCGTTAAGTTAGGCCCACGACACCTCAAGAAGGCTTACAGGTGATACAGGTATGGGAAGTGGGAGATGGGTCTGCATCGTCAACCACCAACCTTGCCGGTCTAGGCTACCCTGCATAGTATCAGTGAGAGTGAGAGTGCTACTGCTGCTGCTGAACAGTCATGCATTTTTTTTCAGGATTTAAATGTGCCTACTGGTTGATTAATTTATTAATCCGTCAGAAAATCAGAAAATCAGTCACAAATCGTCACAAGAGAACACATAACATGTCATATAATAAGACTTCACGACAATTTATTCAGTCTATTCGAAATCACGTACATCACAGGCGGCGATGTGTTGGCCATTTGTAATCTAAGACTCTTATTTTGTATGGAGTATGTTTGTTTATTTTTGGGCTTTTATTTTGAAGTTTTCCAGGAAAAAGTGCTTGCTCCTAAATTCCAGAGTAAAAAATCTCACTATTCTTGCTGGATTTGGCTCTAAAGTACTATTACCAAACAAGTAAGTATATTAAACTCATAAATTATAGGATTATCCTATCATTCTGTTTTGTATTAATTTACAAAAAAAACAAACAACTCTCTCTCAGACGTGTGTCGGCTCCCGTTGTTCACTTAAAAGAGACGGCTGGAAGGAGAGGCACAGTACGAGGATGTGTCAGTAAAGATCAAAGCAGTACAATGCAATTTTGGTGTCAAGGATTAGGATTTGTTCTTGCGCTGCCCACCTGCTTAGACCACGTCAAAGGCTATTTTCATGGCTTTACCAAGCCATGCGTGCACAAACAAATCCTATGCAAAAAGGTTACCAACCATTTTTGTGGGCCAAGTTGACTTTGATATAAAATTCCTCAATTTTAAAATAATTTAAAAAAGTTGAATACACCTGCACATCTTCTAAAGTAGTTCAGGAGTTTTAAGTTTTGACAGAGTCTCCAGCTGAAAAAATATGTAACTAGTTGGAGTGAAAACGTTTAGGGAAGAATAAAGAAATAATACTGGGAACAAAATCAGTGGGCTAGCTTTCATGATAAACATGTTGGAACAGATTTTTTCATTTCCTTCCTTTCATTCCACCATCTGCTAATCATAGTTTTCACGTGACGTCATGGCCCTATGGGCGCGCCCACCTGGAGCTGTATATGGGTCACGTGCCTCAAACTTGCAATTTGCTTACGTATCTTTGTTTTTCATCTTTTGAGAGGTGATCTAAATACTTGTGGGCTTTTCATCCGACAGCAGATCTTGCTAAATGTCACAGCAGTGTTTCGCAGCGGTGTCTCCGTGTTGTTCGGTGACCTTATAGCTGTGTTAAATCGCCAGATAAGACAGCGCGACTGAGACTGCTTGACCGGCACAGTGTAGTCATACAGACACTAACTCAGGATGACACATTGTAATGGGATACATTTGATAATAGGGCCACATTTTGCTTCACAGCACCCCCAATTCCAGCTGTCAGTAGCCAAAGGTTAAGTCTCAGTTTGCTCCCCTTGACTTATGCAAAGTGTCTGGGCTCAATGGACTCAGCAATGAAGACTCGGTCAAGGGTGGTGAATCACCGGCAGCTGCGGAGGATAATTAGCTGTAGTCCACTGAGGGTTGGCATCTTTTACAGCGGGGACCAGAAAACGATGAATGACGTTGCTGAGGATTCACAGCATTCACACAGTTCCTTGCCACTGAGCTGTTTGTCAGAGCACACATGGAGGAATCACTATTTGGCAGGAATCGCTATTTGGCAGGCACAGATGATGTTTTCATACTGCATTGGACTAAGATGCAGATTTCACCACGTCTCGTTGCATCCCAGCCAATAACTTGATGTTGAATATATGCTGCAACGCTGAGACGACCATAGCTGCTGCCTGCATCCTTTTAGGTAAACAGGCCCTAAGTATCCTTTTCAATATCTGTTCAAAATAGTTTTCAAAGCATGATATCATTCTTGTATCACAAATTTCCCAAGGTTCAGGAGATACAAATCATTTGGGCCTAGCTAGAGAGACGTGGAGACAGAGATAGGTCAACATATTCCCTTTATCCCGTTTTGAGTATGAATACGGCTACGCCTTAACTGAATATGAACGTATAAACCATCTTTGGATCTTTTGTTTATTTCTTTAACAACTTTATGTAGCCACAGCCAGCTCACCACCATCACTGAAGTTTAAAGCAGAGTAGCAGATTTCTTTTTTCCAGAAGGCATTTTTGCTCCCTTGGTCTGATATTTAGGGGCATTTGCGTCCTGGGGCAAATTTATTTAACTATGAAATAGTAGATTTTATTGAACTGGAATATTGGCCAATAAATACACTTCAATCATAATTTACCATTGCATAAAGAGTAACAACCGGAGACATTTGCTGTCGCTTCAGGCTGTGTACTCTTTCTTCTTTTCTGATCCGAAAAACGTTTTTTTGCCCAGAATGCCTCAACTCAAAAAATGTGAATGTGAAATGTTTTCTCCTTATTTAATCAGCTAAGTTACGAAGAACAGAATTCCTAATTACCAATGACGACCTTCAGGAGATTACTGATTACACATACACACACTTAGACATTTGCGAGCTGTCAACCAGTTTTGTACTATGAACAGCTCTACTGAAGCAGTTTAGCTCAGTTCATGCAAGGATTTGAAGCCCAGTGAACTTCTGGTCACAAGCAAGTTGGGTTAACAAGCTGGTTGTTGTTGCTGATCACAGAGGTTCCCAAACTTTTGGATATTAAGGACCCACATTACCCACAAGACTGTGTCCCAAGGAACCACATCTGAGGAGATGTGGCTTGTTAGATATGACTTGGTTCTATGATCAAAACCCTGATACACTTTTGCCTATAATCTTAATAGAGTTTGCACAGCAGACAACTTCAGCTTTAGAGAGGTTGCAGTAATGTGAAATGAACTGAATGTGAGACAGAAGCACTATCAACCAGAAGCAACATCAATATGCAGTAGCATGGCATCAAAACAGTGTGTTGTGGCCCTTTTCTTAACTGAGATGAAGGATCTACATTTTCCAATTTCAGGTTTTTTAGGGGAAATTCTGCAAGTAGTAAAATGAAAATGGTTTAAATGGAACTAGTGCAGGTGCAAAAGATAGGCAAACCTCCTCTTGCATTAGTTAAATAAGTAGGTAAGTAGAATCAGATGGATAAATAATTGGGTATGAAGTTAACCAGTCAAAGGGAAGGTCTTTGTGGAAGGAGTTTGTGTGTCACTCCCATTATTGCAATGTGCAGAGTTGGCGTCTATGTGGTCTCCTAGTCCTATGATGACGCTGGCTGAGCTGCTGTTTGCTGTGGATGCTGGGCAGTGCTCCCAGGCTGCAACTGGGCAGTGTTGGCGCCTGCGTGGTCCCCTAGTCCTACGATGACGCTGACTGAGCTGCTGTTTGCTGTGATGCCCCACATCAGATCTGGATGTCCCACCCAAATAAACTTTTATGCACTGTCTATACGCTGCTTGC
>CABFOQ010053134.1:0-16567 GCA_900660455.1 Gephyroberyx darwinii
TAGGGGGAAGTTAGCCTACGAATAGCCTACTCATTTCAAGACACAACTACACAACACAAAAAAATCCCCAAATATTACACTAGCAAAACATTTAACCAACATTGAATAATATGCAACCACTGGGCCTTTTTTAAAGAAACAAAACAGCCAAGGAGCCCTCCACAATTCTTACTTTGCTCCTAGGGTCTTGTGCAGTCCCGTGGCCTTTGGCAATCCATGAACTCACATGGAAAATGCATTTCAACTGGGTCAATGCCCCTCCAACAAGGCAATGGGATTGTGGCGAAGAAATGGTGGGATGTAAGAAGGCATGTGCTGTATTCAGAGTAGAGCTGCACTAGACTTTTATATATAAATATCTCCTCGTGGCCTCAAACACCCACTCCTTCCAACAAAAACCTCTTTGCATCCTTATGATTTGGAGTTCAAGACAGTGTAGATCATTCTTGTAGAGCATTCTACATGATGCCCAGATTGTTGACAAAAGCCCATTTAGTTTTCATGAGTTGTGTTGTTACATGATGCATCTTCTTCCATGTTAATTTTTCCAGGCAGCTTAGACAGTCGTAAAACTTGATGCTGCCCATCTATTGTCCAGGACGCGATCAAATTTACAGAGCTGAATGTCACACATTCTTTAAGCCCCATTCAGCTTTTGTTTGATGTGCTGTATAATGCATAAAGTTTGTCCATGAGTAATTTAAAATGAGTAACAGCCCCCCATCTCTTTCATTACATCACCAACTGCGCGCTCCAGGCAATGTGCAGAGTAATGCCACATAAAGATGTTTGGGAAAAAGGCCAGAAGCTGGAGAATGACCTATAAGACCAATGAACATTTTGTAGAGAAAGACCTGAAGGCCACATTCTCTAAAGCACACAGTAGTTTGCAGACAATTCCTTCAATACTTTGTTTAGCTTGACAAAATCGCAGGTCAAGCAACTGAAGCCTCACAAAGACAATTCATGTGCTCTTTCTATTTAAACATGTAGCCTCATCCAGCATCAGTCTGATTCAATCCACTATCAGGAATGCAATCAACTATTTTATGAAAAATATATTTTTTTCAAGGAAAACATGTAGGAAGCTGGAATGGAATTAATTTTAAAGAGTGTAGGCACTCCAAAGATCTATTCGGTCAGTCATAATGTAAGATAAAAATGCATTTTGGCACCATGGCCTTCATCAGGGTAAACAGGTTACAGAACGTTATTTCAGATTACATGTGCTGTTGTATGTTGGAACATGCCACATTAGAATGGAGGATTATCCCCTTGATCACACCATTCCAGTCAATGTGATGTTCAAAGCCATAAGCTAGTCTATGGCACTTAGCTTAATTGTAGTGAGGAAAAGCCTTGCTCTAGTCTATATATGGTCAGATTTGTTATTAATTATTGTCTGTGTTATTGTGTTATTGCTTTCACTTTGTCCAATATCTTAGATACTGATAAATATGCCATAGTCTTTCAATGCTTGAAAACCAGAGGCCTCTGTTGTATTTTACATCTGTGGCATAGGACATCAAGCCATTCTTTGCCCAGTAGTCCTGGACCCCAGTTTTACAAGTGGCACAGCATAGAGTTTGAATGTCTATTATGTATAGTAAAGTTTCCTTGGTCTTATTAATTAATGAGTTCAAACCCTGTACACTGTACAAACACTGTAAACTCTACACATGGTGTCTACAAGTAGATAGCATATTCCTTGTTGGTGGCTTATCTGTTAAGCTTGTGCCAACTAAGGGATGGTCACATGGCGGCTGGTGCCCAGCACATACATACAGCCATGCTTGAAAGTTTGTGAACCCCTTATTGTGCATGTAATTAACACGACAGTGACTCTGCCTAGAAGTGGACATCCTTCTAAAATATTACCAAGAGTCACAAGACAACTATTAAAACTAGTAAAAAAAACAACCCAAGAATAACATCCAAAGATCTACAAGCCTCCATTGCTGCATCTAATGTCATTGTTCCTCCATCAACAATAAGAACGGTGAACAGAAATGGCATTCATGCAAGGGTAGCCAGGAAGAAGCCTCTACTGTCTAAAAAGAACAATGCTGCACATTTGCCAGAGACCACCTGCAGAAGTTCTCTGGCCAGATGAGACAAAATTGAACTCTTTGGTCACAATCAAAAATGCCATGTTTGGCGACAACCCAAAAATGCCCACCACCCAAATACCTACGGTCAACCATGGTGGGAATGTCATGGTGTGGGGCTGTTTTTCCTCCTCTGGACCTGGACGACTCAACATCATTAAGGGAATGATTTCTGAGGGAAACCAGAGAACTCTTGAACAGACATCAGACCATCAAACTGAAAGCTAAAGCTGTGCTGAAAGTGGCTGTTCAACAAGATGATGATTCTAAGCATTCTAAGCAAATCTACCAAAGAATGACTCGGGAAGAAGAATTTCAATGTTTTGGATTGACTAAGTCAATGTCCTGACCTAAATCCAATAGAGATGCTGTGTCAGGACCTGAAGCAGGCTGTTGATGCGAGACCTCCAACCTCAGTTGGCCGAATCCTCTAAGTGGGCGAGAATGCCTGGACTGATCAGTGGCTGTAGACATTTACTCCAACTCATCGCTGCTAAAGGAGGTTATTGATTGAAAGGGTTATACATAATTTTGCATTCAGGGATTTTTGCAACTAGTTTTGTTTAATGAAGAATGAAAGTGTATGATATTTATTTGTGAATATCCTTTATTTGGGATATGTTCATTAAGGTTTGAGCTTTAGATATTAATTTTATAATGTTATTTTTCTATAATATATGAAATAATGACCAACCCCTGTAGGGTTCACAAACTTTCAAGCATAACTGTATAGAAGGTAGAATGACCAAGTCAGATCCAGAAGTGCAATCGCTTTGCATTTGCATCAGAGAGACAAAGTGCGATATCGGCTTGGTCAGATGGTGGGTGCTCCACCGGTACACATAATGTAGTTACCGTCTGACTCTGTGGTTGACGTGGTTTTGGGGAGGTTGCTATTGATCTCTCCCTGCTCTTGCTTTTGAGTGGCCTTAAATTATGCTTCACAGGTAGTGGTATGAAAGAGAGCCTTGACACCAAGATAAAATCTGCATTTACATTCATTCTCAATGAAAATAATATAATATATTCATATTCAATACGTGAGTCATGTCTGACTGAAATGAAGCGAAACCTGCAAAGCTAGTTCAAGGAGACAACTCGAGTGGTGCTACACCCTCGGATCAGCTGATGTGTCAGATGAAGCCCTGTCTGTGTGTGTTTGTGTGTGTGATTCTGTCCACCAAGCATGTGCTAACACACAGCCATTAATAAGTGCTAGCAATACAAAATGGTTATATTATATGAAATGATGTATGTGTGTGTGTGTGTGTGTTTCCAGGGTGGTTATGCTGCCTACAGATATGCCCAGCCTACTGCTGCCACAGCTGCTGCATACAGTGACAGGTAAGCCAGTTGCCATTGTCCAAAACCTCCAAATGACCATCCTTCTTTCTTTCCTTCCTAACTTTTCATTACACAAACCAGGGGACTCATTTCTAGAGACGTCTTATATATTTGATCACCACAAACATTACTGGCTATGCTGAGGTATTGCAGGGCTGTGTGCCAGTCGCATGAATAATTTAATTAATATGTTATGAAGTGGCCTAAAAGTACTAATGGTGGTGATATCATTCTTCAAAATGAGTTTAATTTTTTTTCCCCCCACCGCCATAGCCCCTCTCTGGAGGACAACTATATTTTTAATTATATTCCCAATCATTTTATGCGAAGCCTCTTTTAGGGGAGGACGAAATAAATAAGTAAATGAACCAATAAACAAAGAACAGAGAAGAAAAAAAGAAAAGAGAAAAAAGACCAAAAAAAAATAACTCCATGGAGAGGTAGGACAGGGCACAGCAGACAGGACAGGGACAAGACAATACACAGACTGAGACTGTCAAGACATATGACAGATTTGCTGAGAGGACGGTCTTGATGTTGATGTTGAGATTCTCAAGTAAATAATATTCACATAGATAAGAATATCTTACAGTAATTTCTTACTGTAAAGAACCTGTACTACTACTACTACTAATAATAATAATAGTAGTAATTATTATTATTACTTTCATTATCTCACAAGTGTGAGATCCCCTAGAAGGCAAAGGGAGAGGGGTAGTGGAAAAGGGGTAGAATTTTGGAAATTTCAGCAGTTGCTGCTTGCCTGAAATGTCAGGTGGGTGTGCATTGCCAAGCACAGTCATAATAGCTATCTGTGGTGTTGATGGTGCATTCTGGACCAATATCTCTTATCACTGAAGCCCATGAGGTGCATTTTACAGTGTGTTTTATGCATAGTCTTATAATCAGGGGTTATTGATCAATCTTTTTCCCACTCTGTAATAGAGTATGTAGGTATGATATGAGTTTTACATAATTTGGATAGAGGTCTCTTGGATTTTGATTTGAATGTTATGTTTACTATTAGTGGTTGGGGCTGTAGATTATTGTTAAGTTGTATTTTATGTTTAAGCAGATTGTTAAATTGTTGGGTATAGCAAGTTGTCTGGGGCGATGTTACATTTCTGTGTTTATTCATCGGAATTTGTGGTTTTCAAATAGGTGTTCAAGGTGGGTGATTCCATTACTTTTCCATGAATTAATAATTAAATTTGAAGGTGCACTTGTTTATCAAGAAATCCAGGTTGTGAATATTACAAGATGTGAGTGGGTGGTTGGTGATGTTATTGATTTTCCACCAAGCTTCCATTCATAGAGATGAGAGGTGCATTCTTAAAGCAAAATGTTTTCAGATTGAATGGGACAGGAATGGCAAGTCTTTGATAGAATGTTCATTGCATACTGACTGCTCAGTTTTGAGCCTAGGGGTCTTGTTGTTCATTTGAATGTATCCATTTCATTATACTGTATATTGTAGGTGATTTGCTAAGAAGTAATGAAGGAGGTTTGGGGCACTGAGACCTCCGACTTGTTTGTTTTGAGTTGAGAGTTCTTGGTTGATTATTTTTCCAGTAAAATTTTGAAGTCTGGAGTGGGGAACCACTTGGAGTCATTGAGAAAAGGTAGTCGATTCTGGGTAAGACTGACATTTTAACTGCTCTAATGTAAGTGAGACTAGTAAATTATTCCAATGATTTAAATGGTCTATGGTGGTCCTGAAGATTGGAGTGACATTTAGATCAACTCTGGAAGACTGGAGGAAATATCAATGCAGAGGTACCGGATATTAGGACAGAGTTTGGGGGTTGTGGCATTCCACTGATCCTGGTTTAGTGGGAGAATAGTGGATTTGGACCAATTGATGGGATATTTAGAGATGGAGAAGAATGTTGATAGGGCTAAAGATAGCTGGGAGTCATTTTAAAGAGTTTTGTATGTATAGTAATAAATCATCAGCAATTAGACTTTATGAGTTGTGTTCAACATGGTGGTACTAGTGATTTGGATGCCTTGACAGACAGTGGCTGCAAGCAGTTAAATGAACAGGGCAAACAACAAAGGTAAGAATGGTCACCCCTGTCTGACACCTCTGTGGAGTATAAAACATGGTTAAAGAATACTATTTGTGATTGATGCTGTGGGTGAGTTGTACAACATTTTGATCCATAGAACAAATAACTCCCCAGCACCAATTTTTTCTAATGCGGTGAATAAAAAAGTCCAATTTACAAATACCTTTTCCACTTCTAATGATAAGATGTTGTGTCATTGTTCTGGTCTTTGGCTACAATGATTGGTTAGATAGGCAGCACATGTTCCTAGAGGGGTGCCTGCCTTTAATGAAACCTGTTTGATCAGAGTGTAATATGGATTGAATGACTTTTTCTAATCTAAGACCTTGCTGATGATTTTAATGTCTGCGTTAATGAGACATAATGAGTGATAGCATGAGCAGAGTCGGGTCTTTAATACGTTTAAGAAGAATTTATATAAATGCTGTATTCATAATCGAATAGGATGATAGTGGAGTTCCAAATTTCACGTCATTTTGATGAATAGTGATGATATTGTTGGCTGGAAATGTTTAGAAAGCTCTGCTGGAACCCCATCGATTCCAGATGCTTTACTGTTTGGCATTGAGAAAAGTGATTTCTTGGAGTGTACATGGTACTCCCTTCAGAGTTTTTAATGACTGGTATATTGTTTTTTGTTACAATAAGCAAACAACTGTCCTTCTACCATGGCTGAATTGGCTTTATATATAGCACCAGGGCTGGGTTCACAGGGCAAACTAATTACAAAGTACGTTCACCTGCATTCAAATTGGTAAAATCAGGGGTAAGCACACCTTGAAACATTATTAAATGACATAAAGGATTAAATCCAAGTACATTTTAATAAATGAGGAGGCAGGCCTGCGCAGTACAAAATTAAATTATTATTTTATCTTTACTTAAGCAGGCAGGTCATTTAAGATCAAATTGTTCCCTACAATGACAGCCTGGCAAAGACAGTAATGCTAATTCAGATATCCCACAGACAGCTACAAAGCAGATGCACATAATTCATTTAAATGTTTCTCCAAACAATTTTCTTTTGAACTTTACAGGGAAATTAGATGGAAAAGCAACCTGTAAAGATGAATTGGTTCATTGATTGTTCACAGCGTTGGTGAAGCCATTTTGAATGTCTAGTTTTTCAAGTTACCAGTTACTTTGCATTGGAAGAAGCAGAACTAGAGCAAAGCTACCCTCAAAAGAAATAGTTTTTTTTTTAACTAAAGTTATTGTAGCACTTTGCTCTGGAGTGGCACTCCAGGGGAGGAGTCCTGGGTTTGAGGTGAAAAATGGAAACCCTCAACCTAGGAACATGGAGTGAGAGACGGAGGGATAGGAGGAGGATGATCCAGCCTACGAATCTATATGTCCATGATTCAATCCATCATCCTTTCACTCCTCAGCAAGGCTTCTAGGGCCTTCACACAGTCAAAATCCAGTCCATAAGGCACAGTTCAAACACAGAATAGTCTATCCAATCCACTACAGTTTCCACTCCTCCAATAGCCCTTACCCCACCACAGAGATTTCCTCTCTGAAAGGTCTGGCAGGTCTTAAATAGCCAGCTCCCTGATTACTGATGTCAGTATTGTCCCTCCCATACTCTTCTCAGTTGACTTCTGTGTGGGACTTGGCGCTGTCCTTGGTGCTGAACCAGAGTGCAGCTGTCTTTCCAACCAACTCCATGATGGCGTGGTGTGGTTGCTAGGAGACTTGTGACACAACTAAAAAGCCTCTGACTCTGCTCCGTTTGTGAAAACAGGGGCAGAGTGAGATCTCACCCCTTTCCCCCTCTCTGGACATCATCTTTGGCTGGCCAGCTGCGACGTCTCTGCTGGGTGAGGCAAAGGCTAGGCGTCATCACCAGTCGGTAGTCGGAAAAGCGGTAGTGCACTTCTGTTTGTGAGGATAAAAAAAAAGAACTGGGCAGTTTTATTAAGAAGCTTCACACGGTTATTATTTGATGCTTACAATCCTTCTCAGGTTAGCTAGCAAGCAGTGAAAAAATGTTCTAATAAAAAACGTTTCAGAATCAGCATCTAAATGTTATAATGCATTTATTATTTCTAGCCAGCTTGCCAGGTTAAAACTAACTGTGGCTATGTTCTGTTTCGTTCAAAAACACGACTTTAATGTTGCAAGAAAAACGACTGTCAGATTCATTCAATCAGAATCAACAAACAATCACATACCTTTATACTGTGTTCTTTTTTTCCATCTCCAATTTTCTCTTCTGCCGTCCTTGAGCGCCAGTGCTAAATTTTCTGTTAGGAGCCATTTGTGTAACGTTACTCGGTTCATCAAAATAAGTTGCAAATGGGTCCTTAAAGTGAGCAAGTCAACTTAACACTGTACAAAGTGTGAGGAGCGAGCAACACAGAAAGTCACACTGATCATGTGGCCCCCCCTAGCGGTTGTGGCCCTAAACAAGCGCGTAGAGTGTTTATGCCAGCAGCCAGCCCTGTGAACATGACTAGGTGTCCCTAGTGATTACTGGACCGTTCTAGTGTATGGTTAATGGACTTTTTAATGGTTAATGGTTTTTTCTTATTGTTACAGCAGACATAGTTTACCTAATGCACTTAGGTAGTGGGGAATGCTACACAGAGAGAAATAACACACATGCACATCAAATGTTTGCAGTTGAATATGAAACATTTTCCTTTTTCTGAATGTAGTCATGAAAGTTAAGCAGTCCTTCAGCTCAAGTTTAACTTCATTAGTATTAAAATATAAATAGAGGAACATAATAACACAGTAACCAATGACTCATTCGGACTGTATTGCCAGCATTTTTAACATTAAGACTGACATGACTGATCTTGGCTTTCCTCTTTCAATGACCAGTATTGATGAGGCCCATGATGGTATGAAAGACCTTGTACCTGTACACAGTAGTGTTTCTCTCATTCAGCCATGCTCATATCCACACACATGAATGTTACCTTTTTTACCAATCTATAACAGTTTTGCTGTGTTATAGATTATGGTTGGATTGACATGTAATATTTGGTTGCAAGTAGACTAATATGAAGGTAGTAGTTGTAGTAGAAGGTAGTAGTTGGTGTCCTAGATCTTTTGAAGATTATCAGCTAGTATCTATTTCCCATTAAAAAAAAACAAGCCAAGTCATTGATAAATAGGTTATACAAACAAAATATTTGAAGCAGAAATAAACAGTATGTTGCAATTGAAATAGGGATTAAGAGGACAAAAAAGATACATGAGCAAGAAAACAAGCAGTAATACATTTGTATACAAGGTAGCAACAAACATAAATGTGAGGAAAAGTGAAGAGAAAAGACCAAATTTAAAAAAAAATGCAGTTGTTGAAACAATGCCAGAATTTACAGTTTCTAAAATGTATTTTGTATTAAATATTTATATTTGAATTAAAGACATTTCTTGACACCTTTAATTTGTAATTTATTTTGATACATTTTTATTAACAAATATTTGTAATTTCAATGTATTTTTGCCTATCTCTGTGTACTGATGTATCCATCTTTATTAGCCAGTACTAGTGGTGAAGACCTCTGCATCTGGGGCCACATATATGCCAGGTTTTAGTCAAACAGGGAGATGAGGTAATCAGGAGGTATGAGCTCATCTGAAAAAAACTACCATTTCCCAATTGCCGAGTATTGATTGAAAATACTGTCTCAAGAACTTCTATTGGTAAACATGCAAAGATTTCATTTTTTTCTCCTAGCATTAAGGTCTCATAATGGCAGAGATTTCTCTTGCAAGTGATTGGAATGCCACACAAGTTTGTGGTTTGATAGTCACTCCTTCACAGAAGTACTCACTGTATTAACATGTGAAAAGGGCTTGGAGCTAGATTAGTGGTTTCTAGGGCTGAGACTTTCAACAAAGGAAAATGAATTGATATTTTAGTGTGTTGAATTTCTCATATGCCCCCCTCCCTTATTAATAATAGAATTATTAATAACACTATGAATAATTTGTGTTAAATTAGTAAGCACTAGTCTGTAATTTGGTTGTATAATGGCATGGAACTTGCAGAAGTCTGTCCTTTTTGATCCATTATTAATTTTTCACCTCACCCTCCTAAAGTTAACTTTTTAAAAGCTAGGCTTGAATTAGCTATCTTTTTTGAACAACAGGGGTTATATGACCCAGCTATGACTCAAAGCTTAATTAAAAGATAACACAGCTCATGTTTCACTATCAGTCTGCATGCCCACTTTATATGACAAGGGAGTTTTTTTTCATATGTAACAGTTGAAGAACTGGTTAAAATCCCTGCTCTGGTAGAAATACCATCCATGATCTAGAATTTTTATATGCAATTTTTATAGTGCTGCTAATATGCTGGCAGGCAAAGTAGGTTTAGGTTCAATTGAATTGCTTTTGTCCTTATGAATGTTGTCACTGACTACATTTACATGCAGGGAGAATTCCCTTCTTAATCAAAGGAGAAGAAAGTGAGAACCCAGATTAGAACCGCAGAAGATTTATTCAATTGCCTTAGTGGCTATATTGAGACAGGGAGACACAAAAACAGACAGATAAGCAAGATAAAAATAGTTAAAAACAATGTTTCTCACAGCAAACATTTGTGTCATGGATTTGTGAAGGATTTGCTGCGATCTTGCAGAATAAATCTAGGTTACATGAGAAATAGTAGGTAATAAGCTATTATTGCTTATTCTCCAGGCTGAAATGTGTTGTATGCTGACTCGGCTTTCTGCACTCAATGGTACTGCTTATTAACTTATTCTCACACTCTGTCCCTGTCAAGGTGCTTATGTGCTTGATATTTTGCTGATGATTACAAATCACAGCTATTTACAAGCTGAATATACCTATGACAATGCTTCGTAAAACTGCCTAAACATAATGGTAAAATATGAAAAGGAATTTCTGTATTTTGGTTTTAAGGGTTATGAGGAACTACGAAGAGTGGCTGCAGGGTCTTATTTGTGGTTAAGTGTTAAGCAACAAGAGTTTTAAGATGAATAAGAGACACCTGGTTAGCAGATACCCACAGCATGAGATCAATACCCATGGCATAAACCAAGAGAAGGCTTTCAACAGTGTATAGATCTTCAGAAAAGAGTTTACCAAGTTAGATGTTGTGTTGAAAGTGCTCATCAGTGCACTGAAAGCCCCACCTACTCACATGTCTGATCTTTAATTCAAACATGTTACGGCAATGAAGGAGGGAGCAAGATGTCGACTTCAGGGCAGTTTTTTGCTTTGAAAAGTGCACACAGAATCAGCCATTGCAATACATGTGCATCCACACCTTATTTTCAAAACCTCATTCATTCTTTCCCGCTGATGTAAGCTATTTGATCTTCAATTGATTCATTTCAGCCAGCAGCATGGGCCTATTGAATAACTCTAGTTAATCTAAACCCTGCACACCCATCACTTAAAGGAACACAGTGAGTTTTTCGGAGATTGTCCCATGGTCAACTTAGCCGTTAAGTGATGAGAACATAGACACCCACATCATCTATGTGTCTATGGTATATTGTTGGCTCTGGTGCTCCATCCTAACACTTTAGCATACATTATAATGGGTGATAGTAGGCTCCATGATAACACTTTTGCATACACTATGTTGAATGACAGTGGTTTCCATGCTAACACTCTAGCATGAGAACTTGTCACAGCTCTAAGGCTAAATGGTAAATAAAGTAAGGTTAAATGAAATGTGTCTGTCATATTTGGGATGGAGATTGGTAAAATGTATGCAAAATATGATACAAAATACATTCTCCTGGCAGGGGCTACTTGGAGCGTGGCTTGTTGTGTTACTGTAGGAAGTGAAGGTGGTGGGTGATGGCAGACTGTTTACTGCTAAAATCACTCACCAGCAGTAGTTCCAAAAATATACCTGGCTAGGCAAGGCAAGGCAAGTTTATTTGTATAGCACCATTCATACACAAGGCATCACATGCACTTGCATCACATGCACATGCACATGCACTTTATACCTGCACATCTGTATCTCTAGATCATTCATGTTTACCAAACCTGCTGCTTCTCATATCCATACATTCTCTTCTATTCTAGTTTAGCCCTTAACCTGTTCCATTGCTACTTTTATATTCTATTTTATCTTTTTGTTTCATGTGTACCTACCATGTTGGAACGTGCCTCGTCCAAAACATTTCATTGTACAGTATGACTGTAAGTGATGCTGCACATTTGATAATAAATTACTTGAACTTGAACTTCAACTATATTGAATCATCACTATCAATATAGTGTTTGCTTAAAGGAAAATTCCACCCTTGGATACTCTTACATTGTTAGATCTTGGTGGCGTTCAATGCATTTTGTGATGTGTTGCAATTAACTTTTTTGGTGTACCCTCCTTCCCTCAACCTACCTTGTCTACCTCTTCTTAAATTAGATTTCCTACATTTCCCAGAATGCCTTTCAACAATCCCCATTGAACACAT
Source organism: Gephyroberyx darwinii (assembly GCA_900660455.1). NCBI lineage: Eukaryota > Metazoa > Chordata > Actinopteri > Trachichthyiformes > Trachichthyidae > Gephyroberyx > Gephyroberyx darwinii. Next base: position 11,950 of record CABFOQ010053134.1, read on the forward strand.
CTGTACTTGCTGTATTGGGCTAGGTTATACGTAATATATATAAATAAAAGAATGGACCCAGGCATTCAAAGTACATCAGCAATAACTGTTTTAACAGATGTTTTCCTGTAAATGTTAGCTTATAGTACAGGAGCCACCAATCTACTGGGACATATCGATGATTTTGCTGTATATGTTCTCATCACTTAACTGGGACTAAAGGGACAATCTCCCAAAAACTTGGTGTATCCCTTTAAGGCAGACCTCAGCGAAAGAATAGAATGCTGCAGGGATGACGTATTTTTGTAGGCCAACCCAGAAGTTAGCATCGCTCTGATTCCCTCAACAAAAAGCCAATGAACACAAATCACAAATGAATCAAACCACTTGATGATGATTTTTGAAGCTTAAATGCAATCGCCAGAAGTAAAAAGCTAACGTTAGGCTATAAACTAACTACACCACGGTCACATGACTTTAACGTCACCACCACTAAAATACTGAAAATACTATAAATTGATAAATTTACAAGTTGGAAAGTTTGAGTTAGAATAGTTTGGAAGAGCACGAGTATAAACACAACTAGAGGCTGTAAAGGCGGACTAGTGAGTAGATGAGTTTCCGTGTTCGGCGTGATGCGTTTAATGTCCCTGACAACCTCTGTAGTCTCATTTAGCCACTTGTTAGCAACCGCCTTTTTTAAGACATGTAAAAGCTTCAAAATTCACAAGTGGGGTATTTACTGACATATTTTATGTCGTAGAACAAAACATGAAATTCTCTAAAGCTTGTGTTAACCACAGACCTTATTTCAAAATAAAAAAACCCATTCAGAAAACTCATCGACTTTGAGACGAGGGAACCGGAAGTGCAAAAATGCTAACTCATTTCCAGATTTTAGGACTCATTCCTGCAGCACTATACCAGAGGACTATTAAAATGTATCAACTAAGCCTGGTATGGGGTCAAGGGCTTGGTTCTGGACCTGTGTAGCTTTTATGTGGCCATCTGTGTGGAGCCAAACTAGCACCATTGTAGGTCACAGTTGAGCGAGGGTTAGAGAGGGAAAATACCAACAGCTGCTTTCATGAAGCCTGAGGAGCCTCTGTACTGCTCATGTATCATTCACACACAAGCCCATGCGAATGTGATGCAGTCACTCATGCAGATATGCTCATGCATGCACATCATTATGAGCAAGCACTCACACATACTGCACACACACAGATAAGCACATAAGGAATGTACAATCCAGATGGACTTTTATCTTGCTACCTTCATTGCACACATATGTGACACACACACACGTACCATCAGTGCCAGTTATTAAATGGCATTCCAGGACTAATTTAGATATGATCTGTAGAGTAGGCTCCCTTGAGTTTGTGATCTGATTATAATTTCATTCACTACGCTATGCTAAAAATGGAGACATCTTAGTCATCCCTGAATTTTATGCGGTGTACACCTTTGTATATACTCCAAACAGAGTGTTAATATCTGTGTGGTGTTCTGTACAATAAAGAAAAGCTGCCCAGGAAAATGCTACATAATATACTGCCTTCATGATAACAAAAACATTCATTTGGAAGCTCAACAGCTTGCCTTCCTTGTCCCAGGAACTGCCTAATAGGTGTCTTAAATCCCAGACTGCGTCCGTCAGGATGACTGCATTTCTTTGGTTGGATTCACCATGGTGGGTGATGCTCAAGCTGCTTCCCACCTTGTGTGGGCTTGTGTCACTACTGGCAATTTAGTGTCCCCCTAAAGTTGTTTAGTCAAAAAAAAAAAAGAGATGAGACGACATTGACAGTTAGTCAGCCCAGAGGGATGTTCCACAAAGCGAGCTTACCACTTAGCCAGGCTTATTTCACTTAGTCTGGCTCATTTTCAGGTTTATTCGGTTCCACAAAGCAAGCTCAGCATAGTTCAAACTGAGTTGCTGTGGCAACTTATGCTTCAAAACTAGCCTGCCTCGGGCATGAAGGGGTGTGAAGGAGAGGTTTCTACAAGCTGATACTTAGATGAGGAGTGGCCTACCTGGCAAGTTTAAGGCCTGGAGTTATCAACATGGTGTACTCCCCAGACTCCTCTGGCCTCTGCTCATCAACAAGGTCAGTGGAGGCACTCGAGAGGAACGCAAACAAGTTTCTCAGAAGATGGCTGGGCGATACCAGCCATACCGATCCCAATACTTTTCATTATTAAAAACTGTGAATGTACTTTAATGGAATTTTTTTTTGTATAATTCGGAATAAATGCATACAGAATAATAAAAATATCACAGAATCCTATTACAATCCAATAGGATTTAAGAGTAGCATAACATTGGCTGCCTCATAGCCTATTAAACTATATACAGAACAGCTCCTTTGATTTATTTTTTAAAAAATACATTAGCCTCTGTAGCAATGGTGGTAAGATGGGGAAAGCTGGCAGCTTACCTTGGCTACGCTAGTTAAGCTAATGGAGGCCAAGTTAGCGATATCTATCAGCTAAGCTAACACCTGCTAGGAACAACTGTTAGCACAAGGCAGCAGCACCAAAAAAAATTAGAGAGAGAGACAGTTCTCGACTGCAAGCTAACATTCACTGTAGATTAGCTTAGCTTGTTGCATGTGCTTAGCGTACAGTTATTGCAGCTATTGTTAGCCAAAGCTGATCTTATGTCCGTGGATGGAGCAAGGCAGTTTCCAACCACTAACGATAGCACTGCTGCTGAAAGGGTAAAGCCCTGAGAGTCAAGTCAAGTCAAGTCAAGTCATTTATTTTCAAATGTGCAGCATCACTTACAGTCATACTGCACAATGAAATGTTTTGGACAAGGCACATTCCAACAAGGTAGGTACACATGAATCAAAAAGATAAAATAGAATTAAAAAAATAAAAGTAGCAATGGAACAGGTTAAGGGCTAAACTAGAATAGAAAAAAGAATGTATGGATATGAGAAGCAGCAGGTTTGGTAAACATGAATGATCTAGAGATACAGATGTGCAGGTATAAAGTGCATGTGCATATAAGTATTGATCATAAAGTGACGTAGGTATGAGGTATAGTTCAACGGTTCAGTAGCCTGATGGCCTGTAAGTAGAAACTGTTCTTCAGTCGAGAGGTTATACAAAGCCTGAGAACAAGAAGGCAGGCTTTCAAACAGAATAGGTCCAGGTGTGCTCTCAGTCAACACATGCGTTCTATGAGTGAACTCTGACAACAAGAGTTGTATGGGTCTCATGGGAGGTGTGTGGGGCTGTCCTACCGCACTGCTGGAATCACATTACAATCTGGATTCATCAATGATTGACAGTGGACTTAACCAATTAAGCAAATTAAGAAAATAATGGTAAAATAGTCTTCAGAATATCTGTAAATACTTGGTTGATGTTCAGACTCGGAAAAAACACCATATGTGTAAATATTTGTTTTGTCTGAGTACTCGACACACCCCTAACAGTAATCTAATTGGACATTAAAAATCTTATATATTGCACCTTTAAGGTAGCCCAGAATATGGCAGAACTGGATGTCTGGTTTCTATGGAGATCAACAGTCTCAAAAGAAGCAAAAGTAAATGTCACATGATAAAATACATGTTTAAAACACATTGAACAATTAAATGCAATACTTTGCATCTGTAACCCACCGTTTTGAAAAAAAGGATTTGTAAATACACTATGTAAAAACATTTATGAATAAAGGATGTTCGTCGTGCACATTGGACTGAGAAGCAATTCAATATGGCCATTGGATGGCTGTGATGGACAGGTGACCTGTCCAGTGTGTCTCCCTGCCTTCCCCCAATGCATGCTGGGACAGGCCCCTGCCACCTTGAAAAGGAGTAAGTGGGGTAGAGAAAAGAAATTAATGAATCCAATCTAATCATTAATGGCACAGGTTTTAACAGAAAAATAACAAATCAGATCACCAATTTGTAATGTCTGACAGACGTGGCACCAACAGGTATGACCAGCTGGTATCATATAGTTGAAGTCCACTGCGATGCATTACCAGCAGATTATAAGCCTATTAGAAGCAGAGATAAACTTTTCTTTATCTTGTCATTAACTATACCGTTGCCCCATAAAATATTCAAGCCCCTCCATTTTTTTATCATATTGTGTTTATTATATCATTCTATATTCTTATATCAAGATTATAATAATTATCATGCACTCACAGTGTGCTCATATTGTGCTTATGATGGTTTTCAGTCCCTTATGAGCACTACTTCAAATAAAGTGTTACCCAATTTCTTAATTCTCTAATGTGGCAAGTGCTGCAGACTTGTACTTATGGGAGGTAGCACAAGCGCATTGCTCTCATTTTCAGTCTAATTCGAGACATTCCACTTGAATCTGAATTGTATACCCTGAGACTAAATTGTTTTTTGCGCCCTGACATTTTTAATTGACCTAATTGACCTAATTGGGAACAAATTCTTTGTGTTTGGCCACTGCCACCAATCCCCATCCTTTATGATTCCTCGCTACTGGCTCACATCCAATTCAGCCATAAGCTACTCCTATCTCCTCTTCCCTGAGCCCTCTTCCATCATCTTTCAACCCTTTATACACACACACACACACACACACACACACACACACACACACACACACACTCACACACCACTTCAAAGATTGC
>CABFOQ010053136.1:0-12656 GCA_900660455.1 Gephyroberyx darwinii
GCTCCATATACCTACCAGGATGTGTCAGTCAAACCCTAACATGCTACTTAGAAGGAATCTGTAATTTTAATGTGCTTACTCTTCCAAGAGTTACCAGAACAACTTTTATGTAGTAATAGTTTATTTTATCGAGCTCACGGTCCCCTGGGAAGACCAAGTTGACGAGGCGTACGAGCGGAAGAAGGCAAGATATGCGGAGATAGCAGCGGAGGCAGAGCAGCGAGGTTGGAGAGCTCGGGTACGGCCGGTAGAAGTTGGTTAAGGTAAGCGCTGCTGGGTTATGCGACCTTGTGTGTAGCATTGAACTGTAGCACTGAGCAGAATAAAGTAGCGTAGCATGTATTTATGGGAGTGTGTTGTGTCATACTGTGGTGTTGATGGGGCTCTGTGCTGCTAGCTAGGATAGGCTAACCAAGGATAGGTAAATACACACACACACACACATTCTTCGTACCCGAACGAGGGACGACCTTCCCTTTCCCTAACCCGGGACCGTATCCAAACTGGGGCTATCCCACCCCAACCCCCTTCCCCTTACCCTTTACAGGGTTCGTATCCTTCGCACTCACACACACACGCACACACTGACTAGCTGTGTTGTCTGGTGTGGCTAGGTCAAGGCTAACCAAGGCTAGGCTAGGTTGATGGCAGGCATTAGTTGGTGAGGGTTAAAGGGAGTTGTGAGGTGGTGGCGTAGAGGGGTGTGTTTCCAGGATGCTGGAATACACAGTTAAGCCTTCTTGAGGTGTCGTGGGCCTAACTTAACGAAACATCGGTGAAAGAAGGTGCCCACTTGATAACCCCAATGACGTGCCGCATACCGCTGTTGGCTAGGCTAGGTAACTGGCGAATGGTGCCATCTGAGGAATGACCCCGTAGATTTATGATGGTGTAGCCTGATGTCTGCTATGGTGTTGCATCTGATGGTGGTTATATCACTCGTTTGTTTTGTGTTTCGTCTTATCTGAAGTGGCCTTCTACATGTGTTTACCTTGGATTATGGCACAAGGGATAGTAACATCTTGTCCTGTGTATTAATGAATTCTCTCTTGTCTTGTCTTTGCCTCTGTTATATATACTTTTAATGTAAGTTTGTGTAAGGTATGTCTTGTCTTATAACTATGTTGCCTAAAAAAAGAATAAACATGTTTAAAGGGGCTGATGTTTTAAAGGGGCTGTATTACCACTGGCAGTGGTAATACTGGTGATCGACCATTATGCCAACTGGCACTGGTTAGCAAAGGGGTGCTGTGCATGGACCGTGGTGAGGGCCCAGCTCACCACAGCAGATTGTCCTGAAAAATCATCCTGTCTGAATAGGGCTATAGGCACAATTAATTAGTTTCACTAACAGGCTTTCAGTGCTTGACAGCATTACATCTTGTTTTACTGAAAACACTATTGACCAGAAATGTTCAATTTGAACACCAGCTTTGTATATCACAGCACCCCAAATACATCTAACAAAACTTTACTTGGCTGTGAATTTATTTGGGCGGGAATCCCAAATATTAATATTATATAGGAAACACTGAGCATGTGTAACACATACACTCACTGATAAACTATGTGCACACACATACACACAGGAGGAGGATTAATTAAAGAGCAGTCACATAGGGAGAGTTTACAGCAATTAGCTGGATAAATGGAACCAGGAGCGAAATAACGAAGAAAACAGTAAATTGAGAAAATAATCAACTATGAGTTTACAGTGTGACTAGGCCAGCAGGCCTATGCACATATCTGTATCTCAGACCTAACCTCTTCAACAACCTGCCCCTTGCTGACAATTATCAGTTCTTCACAATTAGAACCGTTATTATTGTAAATGGGTCATTCAGCTGCTTCCTGTCACAGAGCCTCTCTCTCTCTCTCTTCCCCTCCCTCATCTCCCAGGGTAGATAAAGTGAAGGTGTTGTCATTGATGCTTCATGCTGCAGATATCAGTCACCCAGCCAAAGCCTGGCCACTGCATTACCGTTGGACACACAGTCTGATGGAGGAGTTCTTCAGACAGGTACATGCACACACACACACCAACCGTACACTCACACTCATACACACTCATATATTATATCATTATGGTCATTGTCTTGTTTCTAGGGAGATAAAGAGATGGAGCTAGGCCTTCCTTTCTCTCCACTCTGCGACCGCAAAGCCACCATGATTGCCCAATCACAGATAGGTAAGAGATACCATCCGCTAACACAGTTAGGCTACGTTGCAGGCCTTAGACAAGAAAATGGGATCTGAGCTAAGAATCTGAATTGAGCAATGACTGTTCACATTCATTTTTGAAAGTGACTCATATCCAATATCACTTTGAACAGACCTCCATGCTGAAATTACCAACATGCGCAAATAAACAAGGAAAGACATCACATCTTGCAATGGTTTGACTAGAAGCTGGAGTGCCAGTCAGGAAAACCTTGAAAATGTTTATTAAGTCAAGTCCCAAACAAAAAGTTAATAGTCAAACGGATCCAAGTATATACAAGGCCTGTCCCCTTATTTAGAACATTGCATATTATGTTATTCTCTTAGATGCTTGTTTAGGAAGGACATACACTTACGATTTCTGGTGGCTAGTAGTTCTCTTGCCTACCTATGTTGAATGCACTTATTGTAAGTCGCTTTGGATAAAAGCGTCCGCCAAATGCCTGTAATGTAATGTAATGTAATGTAATAATTAGGTCCAGCTAGTTTCCAGCCTTGTGGGTAGGAGGAGATGGGGAGAGGTAAAGGTCGAAAGAGGTAAGAAAAGAAAGAACAGAGACAAGCTTCTCAGTCTGGATGTTGAAGTCACCGATGTTGAATACACTTATTGTAAGTCGCTTTGGAAAAGAGCGTCTGCCAATGCCTGTAATGTAATGCATATTAATATTATTAATATGGAACATATTAATCAAAAAGCATGAATACAGAAGCATACAAAATAACACTAAATCACACAATCTCTTGATTGCAAAATGAATGTATTGAGCCCCCCCTCCAATTTCTTTAATCCAATCAGTGATTGCAGATGCCATTCTGCTCTGCCCCTCATACAGTTCCTTTCTATCCTACAGTTGGCTCCTCTGTAGGATATGGTCAGAAATACAGTCAAGTTCAGTGTAAAAAGCATATGCCACAGTCACTTCATTGATTGAAATCTTTTGTGTCATTGAACTTATCTTTTGGGCTCTTGATTTTTCATTGACACTACAGCAAAGTTCTGTTGTGGCCCTGCTCCACCATTTCTTTTGAAATTGTCACTGGTCCATTTCAACAGTGGTCCATTTCAATGTGTCCCCTCTAGTTTTATGTGAATGGAGGCATGTCCCCAAATACGAATTAGATTTGTGGCCTGGCTGTCTACTGGCTGCTTTAAACATTGTCCTCCCATGTTTTTCCAGTCAAATGGATGCGTAGTTATGGCAACAGTTTAAATCATAATATGAAAAGAAGCACCCATGCCAGATCACTGTGTCATTGTACTGTGGACTACCATGTGTTTGCTTCCTATGCCTGTCTACTCCTCTTTCCGGTGGTCGCACAGACGCTGGGTCACACTCAGGCGCCATGACCACTAATCTCATCTATCCTACTCTCTCAACTCACGTTGAGCAAGTAGTGGCAGGCGGGCTTTGGTATTGCCAGTCGGCTGTGCTGAAAGCTGAGTTGACCTCAGGCTACCCATCCTTGCTCTCCCTCAACTTTCTTGCTCTAACTGAGACTTGGATCACCCCAGAAAACACTGCCACACCCACAGCTCTGTCAGATGTGTACTCTTTCTCTCACACTCCCAGCGCTGCAAGGCAAGGTGGTACTGGCCTGCTAATTTCCCACAAATGGAAATACTTTCTTTTTTCTATTTCACATTTCTCTCCTTCCTCCTTTGAATTTCATGCAGTCGCTGTTTCTTATCCAGTCAAGCTCATCATCACGGTTGTTTATCACCCACCAGGCCCTCTTGGTGAGTTCCTGGAGGAGCTTGACACACTAATCTCCCACTTCCCTGACGATGGCTCTGGACTCGTCCTTCTTGGTGACTTCAACATCCAGACTGAGAAGCTTGACCCTCTTCTTTCGTTCCTCTCCTCCTTCGACCTATCCCTCTCCCCATCTCCTCCTACCCACAAGGCTGGCAACCAGCTGGACCTGATCTTCACCAGACACTGCTCTACTGCTAACCTCTCAGTCACTCCTCTCCAGCTCTCTGACCACTACTTCATGTCCTACTCTCTCTCTCTCCTCTCCCCCCTTACATCCTCCCCCTACCCACATGGTTTCTTCCCGTCGTGTTCTCCACTTGCTCTCCCCCACTGATCTTCTCTCTACTCTGTCCTCTTCTCTGGAACATCTCTGACCCACCTCATCAACACATCTCCGGTGTCTGGATGCTTTCCCTCTGCTTTCAAGACTGCCAGAGTCACCCCCCTTTTTTTGACAGTCAGTAGAGAGAGACAGGAAAGATCAGGTGAGAGAGAAGGGATGGCATGCGGCATAGGTCCCAGGCTGGATTCAAACCCAGGACGTCACGGTTAGGTGGTATGCGCCTTAGACCACTGAGCCACCAGGATGCCCCGAACGTGCTGTCTTTAATCAACTGTCCTTGTACCTGCACCAGAACAACCTCTTGGACCCCCACCAGTCTGGGTTCAAGGTGGGTCACTTGACTGAGTCCACCTTCCTTGCAGTGACAGAGTCGCTCCATGCCGCTAGAGCGAACTGTCTCTCCTCTGTCCTGATACTCCTGGACCTGTCTGCAGCGCTCAACACGGTGAACCACCAGATCCTCCTCTCCACCCTCGAGGGGATGGATGTCTCAGGCTCTGCACTCTCCATGTTTGCATCCTACCTGACAGGTCGCTCCTACCAGGTGACGCTGAGAGGGTCTGTGTCAGAACCACACAGGCTGACTACTGGGGTTCCACAAGGTTCGGTTCTGGGTCCTCTTGTTTTTTCCCTCTACACAACATCTCTTGTTATCTACTCCCATGACTTTTCCTACCACTGCTATGACACCCAGCTGATCCTGTCATTTCCCCCCTCTGACACACAAGTGGGGGCATACATTGCTGCATGCCTGGCAGACATCTTGGAGTGGATGTTGATGCATCACCTGAAGCTCAACCTGGACAAGTTGGCAAATTTGGATAATAGATAAATATGTGTACCAAGTTTTATCAATTGGACTAATGCTATAAGAGTTATGGCCTTTCAAGTTACCACGTTTGATGTCAATCGAACTGAAATGGCACTACAGCCCCCCCTTCAGGCCAAATTGAATTAAATTTGGTGTACACGTTTGAAATCCAATCCTGGAATACTAAGTTTGACAATGATTTCTCAAACGTGCTTCAATTTATAAGCTACTTTATGATAATTATGTCACAGGTCATGCCCACTTTGACCAATCACTACCAATGCTCAGATTCTGACTACTACATGGTCTTAGAACAGACCAAATTTCAAATTATGCACCTTTGTGCTCTACAAAAGCAAAAAAAAAAAGCAATTTTTGCGTTAATCAGACTCAGTGTGGGAGTTACAGCCTTTCAACATTGACCTTTAATTATTGCATAGAAAATGTTTGTTTGACTAGCATTGCACATCATTTCCAATCATTGTGCCACAGTCTTCAGCATGTAGCATCCCACTGCAATTTGAAAAACACAAACCATAAAGAATAGTGGTTCTGCTATTGGCTAGAACCACTAACAATAGGGTTTACCTTTATTATATGTAGAAAATAATCATAGAATAGCAATTCATTCTCTGTCTCTCTCTCTCCTTCTATCTGTCCTCTGCCCATTCTCTCACTCTTTGTCTGCCTGCCCACCTGCTTCCTGTATGTAGGTTTCATAGACTTCATAGTGGAGCCAACCTTCAGTGTTCTGGTCGACACAACGGAGAAGGTGATTGGTCCTCTGATAGAAGAGGAGAGGAAGTCCAGAGAGACCGGACACAGGAGGTCTAGGTACAACTACTGCTACTACTACTACTACTACTACTACTACTACTACTACTACTACTAGCACTATGTAGCAGACTCACTACCTCTGGGCCCATGGCAGACAGTGACAGGCGCACGGAGAGGAGAGTTCAATGACCGGCAGTTCCATTTGATGTTACAATATAAAGTCAACCGGTCTCAACTGCCGCTTTCCAGCTCATCCTCCCCGTTCGGCGTGCCTCCTGTCAGTCCTGTCAGGTCAGCTGCAGAGCTCCAAAGCTGCCAGTCTTCTCAGGACAGCTTTCCAACTCCAATTCAACTGGCCAGCTTTCAAGATCAGGTCCTCAGCCACCTCCTTCAGGACAGGCTGGCACGCCTGCTGCCAGTCCAGTGGTCTTAGTGCTCGCCATGACTGAAAGACCAACACAGGTTAAAATGGCTCCCGGTATAAGATGCAGGGAGAACCAGCCCACCAGATCTATTCTCTCCTGCTTCCAGCCTCACTCCTCAACCACACCCCCTCCCCAGCCTGCAACACACTACTACTACTAGTTCTACTACTGCTACTGTTTCTATTATTATTACTGCTGCTGCTACAGCTATTGCTACATCTGCTACTAAAGTAATAGTAATACTAGTAGTACTAGTAAATATGTGGTTTCACTTGAGTTAAATTGGAGAAAATGCATTTTGTCTCATCTTGTTTAGTGTTAATTTGTATCTAGGAGAATTAAGAGGTATGAATATGAATTTTTCCTTTCCTGTGGGGCATTGCAAGTCAGACCCTACCCAACTGTTTTTTTAGACTGTCTTCCCAATGAAGGAAACCATTCCTCAGGGGGGATGAGCTGCTTATGTCACTCCAAATTAAGAGGCAAACCCTAAAAGTGGACCAACAACGACATAAAAGATACTCTTTCCTCTCTGTCACATACAATCATTTTTATGAGGAAGGTCAATAGAACATAAAATAATTAAGTCAGTCAGTCTGTTAGTCGGAGAATAATCCAGTGCGGACGCACGTATAATGGATAATTTAACCCAAGCCAGCGAGTCAGCCAGGGGTAAGATGCCATAGACGCAAACGTTCTCTACTAATCGTTATCTTATGCAGAGGAAACATTGTCCACTCATGCCCACAACAGGTTGGTAAGGCACGCCCTTAGGCACGCCCTTATAGATAGATGTGGGGAGAGTTTGCAGACAGCAGGAACAGGTCTGTGAATGAAATGAGATACTGGGTGTCACGGGGCTAGCCCTTGCCACTAGAATCCAACTGGCACTGGAAGATTCCATCGTCTTTTTGAAAGGGGTGTCAGAGGAACGTACCAAGTGCAGTAGGATATAGAGGAGGGTTTTGTTAAAGATAATGGGAATAGTCTTATTTAAGTACCCAGTGGATATATTTTCATTTGTAATATAAATAATAGATTATTGTTGTATATAGAAATTTTAATAATCATATGATTGACGACTATTGCGGATAATTGATTTGCTGATTTGGTTTAGCTTATAGGAGGAGCTACAACTATATATAGGAGGTCCTCTTAGTAATGAGGGGTCTTTTCTTTTTGGTGCATGAAACTAAGACCACTGCTGTCTGAAGGGTACTGTCTTCCAGGGTTTAGCCTAATGGCCTGCAACTAACTAGTGCCTAGTAATTTCATTTTTCTTTACTTCTAGTATGAACTGTGTTGTAATTACTTTTTTTGGTTCACTGTAAATAAAAGCACTGGTGTTTTTGGCTGAAACTGCTGCAAGGACTGGTTTTAATTTTTCCAATGCTCGGCTCATTCTAACACTGGGCATGTGCAGATAATGACTGTGCCTCTATATGGGAGACTTTGTAAATTCCTTGTAAGTGCAACTTTGACTAGTCTAGGTTGTCACAAAGTGCCCTACCAGGGAAAATAAGACTTTGGATTTGCTGTATGCTAATATCAAGGATGCATACAGCTCCACTGCACTGGGGAGGAAAATGACAGACTTGCTGACTACATAACAGACTACATACATTTTTGCGTGGATAACAGCATTCCCACCAGGAAGGTATGCTATTTCCCAAACCACAACAAGCCAGTGTGCAGCCTCAGATCTTCAGGTAGGGCACTCCTTGCGGTAAAGCACATTTGATTTGAAAAGTGCTATAAAAAATATAGCCGCAAGCGGCGATTCGGGTTCAAACCCTTTTGTTACTGCAAACTGCATGCAGAGTGACAGAAGAAGATAAACATACAGTTAACTGCATATATTTGTTAGTGGAATTTAAGTCAGCAAGGCCACTAGGACAGAGGCTTCCATTCTCAAACAACAAAGCCCAGTATCAAAATAAAAGCCCCAGAAAAATACTATACTGTAAGCCCATATCATGGCGATCTGCCAATATTGTTTTGCTCAATATGAATGTTCAATTCGCACCCCAGTCACACCTCCCTTGTTCTGCCAATGGGATTCTGGCATCTATGTAGTAATTGCATAGACATAGATGTTATATTTCCTGCAAGTTTGGTGATGATTGGCCCAACGGGTGTTGACTTTGGTCTATTTATGTGCTGAGCCACGCCCTTTTGAAGTTCATTGGTCAATATCTTGAAAACTAAATAAGTATATCAGCACGCTTTATATAACTTGATAAGCTTGGTCCAATAATGATCCACAGAAAATTTTGTAGTAATCCAACAGATGAAAAATTCAAAATGGCGGAAAATCTAGTCAGGTGGACTTTAGTGGTTCTTGAGGCTTTTTTGTAGAGCACCTTGAGCTGGACTCGATCAGGCTGATTTGATGAGAAAGCAGAGGACCAGCAAGGCTGAGGTTTTTGCAGTGCTGAACTGTCAGATGTGCATTTGTTTTTGTAATGAGGGTTTCTGCACTGCAGCCCTACTATATCCCTCTCTATGTAGTTGTGGACAGACTAATGCACGAGCATCACGCTCATCCAATGTGAGCTTTCCACCACAATGTCCGACCCTGTTGACTGATGTCTTCCCATAGGTCTAACTGCAGATGTCCCTTTAGTCCCTGTTCCTATTGAAGCCAGTTGAGTCTTTGTGACTGAAGCTCCTGCCATCCGCCCCAATAATGAACCTCTTTCAAAGTCATTGAGATCTTTTCCTCTTGCCTTCTTGATCCCAAACCGAGGTCAACTGGGCCTCTCAGCATTTTGGTACATGCCCCAGAGCATGATGGGAAGTTAATTGTTTAATTGTATCATGCAGTACACCTGTATGGAAGTATCTGCATTCATTATGTTTCTCCACTGAATTATTCAGGTTTTTCCTTTAATTTATCACCCGCCTGTATATTAAATAACAAATGTTTTTTGCCCAAATATTTTCAAGTTGTTAAGTCAAAGGGAGAGGTATGAAATGAAGAAAAAGGGTGAGAATCAAAAGGGCAAGTTAAATATTCTTTTTTCACCTCCTTTGAAATGCAGTTTAACTACTGCTGGCCTTTCTGGTGCAAATTGCAAATTTTTGGATACATAAGACTGTCATGGACATTACTACTTCCAACCTGAAACCCTGAGACAGTCCTGTCATGAGATAATTTAACAAATGAGGAATCTGGATGTGATAGTAGTTCTTGAGCAAAGGCTTGCACATTAACTGTTGTGGATGGATGCTACTTTAAAATATTTCCCTTGCCTCTGGTATTGTTTTGAGGATGAACTCTGTGGAAAAAGACTGAGTGAAGGTGAGCATCCCTGCACAAGCACAATATTTTTTATTAAAGTTATAGCAAATGGCTATGTTGTTATGATTAAACACCTGATGACTGTGGTGATCTACAGATAGTGTCGCAGGATTGGGCTTTGGTGCCTGCATTTGGGCAAAGCATTGTAGAATGTCCTTGATAGCCACAGTTACAGCAAGTGACAGTCACCATGATCAAGAGTACAGTGTATAAAATTGACCAGTAAAGCCTTCTTGAGAAGGCTTTGAGAAGACATCTCAGAGTGAATGTTGATACACCACCTGAAGCTCAACCTGGACAAGACTGAGTTGGTGTTCCTCCCGGGGAAGGGTTGTCCACGCCGAGACCTGGCCATTACAATTGATAATGCTGTGGTGACGTCAACTCGGACTGTGAGGAATCTGGGTTTGACCCTGGACGACCAACCGTCATTCTCGGCAAACAGGTTCTTGTCATCTCCCGACTGGACTACTGCAACTCCCTCCTTGCTGGTGCCCCGGCATCTACCATCAGACCTCTGGAGCTTGTTCAGAAAGCTGCAGCTAGTCTGGTGTTCAACCTCCCCAAGTTCTCCAAAAACTCCTTCTCCGTTCTCCATTCCGGTTAAGACTCTGGTGCTAGCCTATAGGGCAGTGAAAGAAATGGGTCCTTTCTAACCCTCCAGGCCATGGTGGCACGCTACATGCCCACCCAACCACTTCGCTCTGCTGCCTCAAGGCGACTGGTTGCCCTGCCGCTCAGAGGCCCCTGGGGGCCGATCTACACGGTCACGGCTCTTTTCTGTCCTGTGGAATGTCACATGTCATAGTGGAATGACCTCCCCACTGATGTCAGGACAGCAGAGTTGCTGCCCATCTTCCACCAGGCTGAAAACCCACCTCTTCTAGAAACACTACCCTGACCCTTCCTCTTCAAGAAACACTACCCTGACCCTTCCTCTTCGCTCTTGTTTATTTGCTTCACTTATTTGTCTCATTTGTTTAAATAAAAGTAGGTAGATAACTTATTGCTCTTTTGTTTTAGCACTGGTTATGCTCTTTGATGCTTGTTTAGGAAGGAAATGCACTTATGATTTCTAGTAGTAACCAGTAGTTCTCTTGCCTCCCTACGTTGAATGCACTTATTGTAAGCCGCTTTGGATAAAAGCATTTGCTAAATGACTGTAATGTAATGTAATGAGGACACTCAGGGTATGCAGAACAAATTATATCGTGAAACACACCAAATGCTACAATGAACTTGACAATACATATGTCCCTAGATACCCTGGGATCAGCAGATTTGAAAACTAACATGAATTCATTTTATGAGGTTATACTTTGGTTATTCTCGATGAGGGCAAAATGAGACTAAATTAATGCCCTTGCCGTGTAGGATTGTAGACCATAATCTGGTTGATACATTAACGGCAAGAAAAATATAAGGCATACCCAATGCTGATGCAAGCAAGGCACTGGCAAGAAGGCCTGGATGTAGCAGATGGGTGTGGGGCTGGATTTTTTTGGAGTCCCGTGCAAGTGATTCATACCAGAGGTGGTGGACTGAGATGACTTCATACTGCTTACAGTATCTACAAATTATGAATCACTGATAAGAGAGGAGCCTGGGCTGCTGATGGAGTCTTTACATATTTCTTGTGTTTTGGAACGGGTAGAGGAACTGAAAAAGACTTTAGTGTGATTACAGCCTTGGACCAGAGTTGGAGTAGGAGTGTCTTTCACTTTGGCAGTAGCAGCGTGCACTAGCAATTTGCTAACCATGGATCTCTGCTGGGAAAGATCTAGACTTCTTCACAGCTTCTCTGTGGCCGATGCATCAGTCTGCCACAGTGTAAAACAAATTAATATGAAATAGCCTATGTCAAACAATAGGTGCATATGGGTAGAGAGTGCAAGCAACTGAATGGACCAGCTTTTATAGTCCTGAGACAACACAGGACTATAAAGCTCTATGACTATAAAGCACTGATGACTCTCCCAGCTCAGTCACCAGTCACCTGCAACATAGAAGCAAAACATACATCAAAGCAGAGCAGACAGTCGTCACAAATAGGATACAGCAAAGAACAATACAATATCAATAAAAATACAGCAAATAGGGATGATGTAAACATACTCAACCAACACTATTAAATATAAAAATATATAAATATAAATTATAAATCATCTATTTTGCGTCTATATTTATTCTCTATATCTCACTATTTACCTTATCAAATATTTTTAATTTACAGAGGTGGATAACAAATTTGGATATGTGCATATGTCCTGGATTTCTCCACCATTTAGCCCAGCTGCCTATAGCCAGTCATTTTTCTCAATCCACTCCACACCTCTGTCATACTGTTTTGCTGCAGTTTGTTTTCAGTCCTCTCCTGGTAGGTGTTTTCTCCATTCATTTTCATCTTCAGCCTTACCCCTGTTTGCAGCCCTGAAAGCCCTCCTCTTCATGATGAGAAGGGATTTATCTGTTCTGGTGGCGATGCGCTGCTGCTGGACAATAGGCATCTGGATCCATCTGAATACGAGATAAGATGTAATCTGATCTGGTGTGTAAGTTATGCACCCTTGCTAACCATACAGCAAGTCAAGAGTCTTGTTCTCCCTTGTCGCACTGGGATGTTGCGTTTATTCTCCATGAAGGCACTGGGATGAAGGCACTGGGATGTTGCGTCTATTCTCCATGAAGGCACTGGGATGTTGCGTCTGTTCTCCATGAAGGCACTGGGATGAAGGCACTGGGATGTTGTGTCTGTTCTCCATGAAGGCACTGGGATGTTGTGTCTATTCTCCATGAAGGCACTGGGATGTTGCGTCTGTTCTCCATGAAGGCACTGGGATGAAGGCACTGGGATGTTGTGTCTATTCTCCATGAAGGCACTGGGATGTTGCGTCTGTTCTCCATGAAGGCACTGGGATGAAGGCACTGGGATGTTGTGTCTATTCTCCATGAAGGCACTGGGATGTTGCGTCTATTCTCCATGAAGGCACTCGGATGTTGTGTCCACAACATACCCCCT